>JAUUDW010139958.1:0-15122 GCA_032361385.1 Panulirus guttatus | reverse complement strand
GGAGGTCAGCACTGGGAGGAGCACCGTCTGGATGTAGTTAAGCGAGGCGGAAGTCTTGAGGTGGGTGCCTCGGATGTAGGCATATTTACCCTATGGAGGAGAAGAATGGTGCTTAGTGATATGAACGTGATGGTCACTTTTTGTTCTGGTTCTGCCCTCACTATCATTAAGCCCTCAACTCGATGAAGGAACTGCTCGTTATCATTGATAGTAAAACACAAGAAAGTTCACATTTCAGACTCTAAGGTCGAACTACAGTCCTCCTGGCTATCTTGATTTGATAAGGAACTTGATGTGTCGTTATGGTCTTGATTTGATAAGGAAATTCATTTTCTAAAAAACAGGCTGACTGATGTATATGGTTACTCAAAACATTCTGGCCAAGATTCATCTTTGAAAATTCTAAAGTAGCAGTAATTGAAGTGCCAAACCTACGAACTCTGTAAGTTAGAGAAAATATGAAAAAAGTGAAACATCTGGTTTACTCTTGCGCTGAAAAACAAGGAACTGGTTACCGTGTCAGAAAAGTACCTAATGGTGATTGACAAAAGAGTCACAAGAAGGGAACACAAGAGGGAAGAGGAAGCTAAAAACCAAGCCGACTGCGCTGGATGTTGAAATCCGAGGCAGCCAACATGTCACAGCTACCAGCTCCTCAGAACAACCTTCACTACAAGTCTGTCTACGGAACTCCTTCCCATCCCTTCAACGCACCTCCTGGAGGCAGTGGATGCAGTGCTCTAAGTCGATGGCGGCGTTGTTGAAGAAGGTCAGCATTGAGGTGCGGACGAACTCTGGCAGGCTCTTCGCAAGAGTCTTAGCGTCAACTGCACGAACAATCACCTGTAGACATTTAACCGTAACCTGAAAAAGAGACAAGACAACAATGTTCAACTGCAACTTCAGCTTGCTGTAAGAGAAAACAGCTTTAAAAATTTCGTATCAAGATAAAAAAAAGTATCTAAGAAAAGCGTTTGATAAGACATTTCACGTTATCCTATTCATTATAAAACCTCAGGAAAATTGAATTTCACTGAAACAAAGATGTGAAAGCATACGAGTAAAGTCAGATAGATTGGTCGACGGTGGATCAGTTTTCATATTACTTTCCCCGATACACCTTTTTTGTAAATGATTCTACTTTAACACGAGAGAAAAAATTCTCTTGAAAAATTTGCTCAAGTTGCTTAAAGCGCACATGCTGAAAATGATAGCAAAATATCTGAGAACTCCAGGTCTTAATATTTAAGAATAAGACATCAAAATATTGGTGGTACATCCACGAACAAGGAAGTCGTTGCATGCATCATATAGTTGCTAACGAACATATTCTTATGTGAAAAATCTGATTTATATAAGTCATGCCTTCGTATCGGAACCGAAGCAGATGCTCTTGATGCGCATGAGGTTGGACAGCTTGCAGAAGAGAGAAGCGACCATTTCCTTCTCCTTAAGGGACGCTGCTCCTACCATGTTCGTCGTCAACCCCACTGCCAGGAAGTAGTTCCGGTTCGTGCTGTATAAGAAAGAAAGAACGACACGCTAATTAAAGCCGGAAGGCTGATCCCTTTGAACGATATCAGGAAATAACCAACCTTAGCAACATAACTCAGGCTGTATCAATACAACTTCGGCAGTTGTACCACGCAACAAGCAGTACCTAATTGTCCCTGCCATGTAGATATGGTCCAAGAAGTACTGATGTCTGTCTGGAAGTGATAACATGTCCCTACCAATATAAGTATCTTCCAAATGTACCATTATAACATTTAAAGTATCAATATGTCCCTAGAAGTACTGACATGCCAGTGACAGTTCCAGGTAACTAACCTGAAGTATTTCTCCATCAGTGGCAGGACCACCTTGGAGAAGAACTTGACATCTTTCGTGGAGGTCTTGAAAGAGTTACGTCTTGAGAAGGTTGAGGAAGGCTTCAAGAGCTTCATGTTTATGGCGGCACAGTCTAGGTATTGTAGCAACTTCTCTAGCAGGCTGTAGGCGAAGCGGCGTTCTACCGCTCCTGCGGCTGCACCACCGTCTTCGCCGACACCGTTGGCTCTGAAAGACACCAACGATTACGTTAGCTTACCGTTCACCAGATATACAGTTACGCGCATCACGGATGCGCATCATGCTCCAGTAGCATTCTTCTGGTCCGCATCTATCATGTTACTAGACTTCCTACTTTTGACTGCATGAGAAAGGAGACTTTGTAACAGGTCTTTGGCATACGTGTAACGAAAAGTCTTCAGAGGATGTGCTGCGAGAAAAGTGAGACGAGTCTTTGAAATAAGTGTAAAGATAAAGTCTACGGAAGATGTGTAATGAGCATAATCTTTGGAAAATATGTCGGCCATCCAAAGACTCCTTATTACTTCCTGGTATGTCTAATTAGTGCCACTAACAGTGATCTCAACAGCCGTCATGGTTCATGATCTTAAAATCACACACTATCCTTTGTAACCTTGAAATTGAAAACAATAACACCAAAAGTGAAATCATATATTTTGGAAACACACATACTTAATCACAGCACAACGCCACTGTGAATAGCAGATTCCATTGTGATGCATTTTAAAGTATCGTCAGTGTTTCAAAAATCTTTTCCCTGACTGATTAAAAAACTACATCCTGCTCTAACCACTGACCTCGCGTTGTTTAACACTAAGCAGTTTCAGTGTCATGATTTCGGACTAATTTTCATTGAAAATTTTTGTATCTTTACGTAAACTAGCCATTAAAACGTGAATACAGCGGTTAATCCATACTTCCCAATTACAACATTGATTTCGGTCCAGTATTGTGAATCTGAAATGTAGTGGTGCTTGTGAGCTTACCTGGTGAGGCGGTATCCCATAAACTGAAGATACTTGAGGAGTTCGATGGATCGGTAGCGGTCCTTCCGCTTCTCTTTTTCTGTCAGCATGTCGTATGGCACCATCTGGGGGTGGATGCCACCACCTGGTGAGGGAAGCAGCTGGTTAGTAGCGAAAGAGGCAGAGTCTTTGTTGAGGAGAAGCTAGATGAAGGTGGACCTTAGAGTCATCTCAGGAAATATCTAACTTAAGGTTCATTATGTACCATAAAGATTATCAAGCTGCTCCTCTGGATTTATATCCAAATGAAGAGAACGTTATACCATCATGACATCTGCCGATCAATTCACAACACCATAGAAAGGTAAGTAGGCTTATAAAAGATGTCCAAGACAGGGCACAAAGGTATGAAAGCAGTTATAATTATGAAACTTTATGGAATTTCAAGCAATATTTTCCGTAGAGGAACAACTCTTCACTGTACTTTTAATAACAGCAAAATAACTGACCACAAGCTTCGAGCTCCTCCTTTTTGCGCTTGGCCCAGATGTCGTGGGCGTTCTCGGCCAGACGCTCAGCCATGTTCTGCATCTCCCTAGACAGCGTCAAGTTGGTCATGTCCACAGGTTGAGGATTGTAATTGTACAGGTCCGACTGAGGAGGAGTAATCATGGATTAATCCTAGGAAAACACGTGAACTGTTCTCTTTAAGAATCTAACCATCTAAAAGCAGTTTTATATGAGATCTACAGAGAATTGGTAGCAACTATGCATTTAATGAACATATGTCGATGCATTCGATAGAATATGACAATAACTGTGTTGTGTGTGTAAGCTGTCGTTTCCAGTGGCGTTAACATTCAAGAAATGATGGCACGAACCATGAAAGCTACTACATCATACCGCAAATTGAAAGGTGTGTCATATCACTAAATAGATATGCGCGTTTTCTTGTGACTGGTATTTATGTACGTAGCTCACAAGATTTTACAATATAAAGAAAAAAACGGCCACATGACTGTATGAAGCAAAGGCAATTTTGTCTTTTCTCCTTGATGCCACCTACCTACTGCCATCAAAATGAACAGCAAAATGACTTAAAGTGAAAAAGGCAAACAATGTAATTCTGACACTGAGGAACCGGGGTTACGATAACTCTTCCAAATGTGAAAATATTTACACCGTGTCAGGAAGGGATATTATGGATATTGGTAGACAGTGGCGGAGGAGTGGGTGTTGGAGGGAAATCACTGCGCGAGTGAAGGGCTGATAAAGGAGGGTACAGTATACGTGATGAAGAAGGGTAGGTTTACATAACAGAGGTGCACTGATAGAAGGGTAGTCCAAATGATGAAGAGGTAGTGATCGAGGTGGAGGTGAAGGCTATGACACGTTAAGGGGAGTGTTGACAGGGTTGTGCGACTGGTTGAGAAGTAGTAGTCGAGGTGCATGTGAGGGTTTAGGTACATGATAGAAGAGTGTTGTTAGGTAAGTCTGATTTAGAAGTGATGATGGAGGAAGTGGTGAAGCGCTGCGTGTCATATCGGGGAGTTCATGAAAGTGTGCCAAAGGACATATGATTGTAGAGTGGCGAGAATGATGTAAGGTGTAGTAAGGCTTTTGACAGGGTATGGCATTGGGTTCTCATCTCTAAGCTCCCCTCTTTTGGCTTCCCTCCCTCACTTTGTTCCTTGATATCTAGCTCCTCTCCGACCGATCTATCTCTGTGGTTATTGACGGATCAGCTTCCCCCTTTTTCTCCATCAACAGCGGCGTCCCTCAAGGGTCTGTCCTGTCCCTTACACTTTTTCTTATTATTTCAACGAGTTCCTTTCTTCCATAAATAATTCAATGCACTCATACGCTGACGACTCAACGCTGCATTCATCCACATCCTTCAATTCTGCTCCCTTTTCTCTCATTCGATATGCATCTCGCCTTGACACAGCTTGCACAATAAACTCAGACTTGTACGGGATATCTCAGTGGAGTACACAAAATCTAGTTAAGTGTAATGCCTCCAAGACCCAATTTCTTCCCATCTCCTCATAACTCTCGTATCTCTTTTGACGGTTCTATAATTCCACCTCTTGACTCAATGAACATACTTGGTATTACTGTAACATCCACTCTGTCTTGGAAACCCCACATTATGCAAAGAGCCAAGTCTGCTTCAGAAACCGGGAGTCCTGTTTAGATGTTGAAATTTCTCTTCATCCAAACAGTTGTTCCATTCATATAATTTCTTCTCCTTCTTCTCTCACTTGATCTGTATCTCATCTCAATAAAACTTCCTTAACAAACTCAGACTTAAACAGGATATCTCAGTGAGGTAGACAAAATATGGTTAAGTTTCATGCCTCCAAGACTGTTTCTACCTATCTCTCTATCAAAATCTCCTCACAACTTTCTTCTCTTATTCAACAGTTCTGTAATTCCACCTCTTGACTCAAAGAACATACCTGGTATTACTGTAGCATCCACTCTGTCTCAGAAACCCCACATTATGCAAACTGCCAAGTCTGCCACAGAAACTGGGAGTCCTGTTTAAATGTCGAAATTTCTCTTCATCCAAACAGTTGTTCCATTCATATAGAGGATTGATCTGTCCTTGTATGGACTACTGCTCTCACATCTTGGGAGGTTCTGGCTCTGCATTCTAACCAGACAGAGTTGAGTTGAAAGTGGTCTAACTTATAAGTTCTCCCAGGCAAACTTCAAAACTTGACCCACTTCCCTTGGCCACAATTTTGGTTCAATTTCATTTCTTCTATGGGTATTACTCTAGTTTTTGTTCCCAAGAGCTGTCTGCTTCTGTGCCCCCATCCCCACCTGGACCACGCAGGACTCGGTAAGCTGCTGTGTTGCATGATTAATTTGTGGCCGTTGGCAACTCAACGGTGGGCTGTTTTGATAACTATTTCTTTTCCTACATCTCGAAGCACTGGAACTCTCTACCCTCTCGTGCCTTTCCCAATAACTATGACCTGGCACATTTTAAAAGACAGGGTTTCCACTTCCTCCAAAGTTCATAAATAATTTCCCTTGCCTTGTCTTTTTCCTTTTCATTAACCTCTCTATCTTTCAATTAAGGCCCAGCCTTGATGTGGACTTCAGTGCATGGCTGGAGTCTCTTAAGAAAAAAAAAATCTGTGATGAGTATTCCTACGGAGCTTGAACTGGTCAGGTTGGGTTCTGCCATTCAGTTAATTTCATTATAGATCATTATCTTTAATCCTATATTTCCCCATAACTTCAAAGGCCTCCTAACATTTGTTGGGATGATTCAATATTGTATACACAAAGAAGAGTGAAATAACAGCATATCAAACCCAATCTTCAATAGCAACTTCATCTCTACAATACAGTGTACTATCTTGTGAAGTTAAAGAAAAAACAAAAAAAAATTCCTATTGTATTTGCACCACTTATTAAGTGAGGAATCTACCAGAATATCTTCTGGAATGGTTGAGTATGCTAAAAGAATTAATCAAAACCAAGGGAGTGATTGGATAGTAAAGGCAATGAAGATCACGAAAATATGGGGTTACCCTTTTCAGTCCTGACCACATATGGCATATAACTGCTCACTGAAGTCCTAGCTATGTATACCATACAATATGAATTTTTTATCCAGCATTTTATGAACCAGTGGTTCTTTTATTAACTGTAGACATGTGTAGATGCCAAATGTCACCAGCAACTCTAACAGCACGCTGAAGGAACCAACTGTTTCTTTAATGATCACAGGCAAGTGTAAATGCCAAGAGTCACCTGCAATTCTGACTAGTATGCAGAAATATCAACAAGGTTCAGTTACCAAGTTAAAACTACAGTGGCAGTATCATAACCAATGAGGTTAGGTGCTGCTGCTCCGACAGCAGAATGCTCAACAATTGGGAAAAGTTATATTTAAGTGTCTCATGGGGATACTTTAGTTTTCTAGAGTATCCACGTCTCCCCAACTTCTCATGGAGACCTTTTTAGTACACCCTTAGGGTTGAAACTAAAGGGAAAGGCATTGCCCAACTCCATCAGGGCAATAGTTTTTAAAACAACAATCACTTAACTTTTTTTTTGGACAATCTGAGAGCCCCACTGCCTCTGAGAAACACTGCACTGGAACTGCATTCTGCCAGAGGCCTATCAAGGATGAGGCACTAAGGGCTATGATATGGAACGAGAGTCCACCAGTTATGCCAGGGAGTAAAAGGGATGACTGATTAAGGATGATGGCTTTAAATACTAATGGGATGACTGGTGAGAGTAAAAGAAGGGTGCTCGTGAAGAAATTTAAAAGTTATAGTTTGGATGAACTGAGGATTGGGGAAACCCATAACCCTGGGCAGGGTACATGGAGTGAAGATGGAAATAATGAATGCAAGCTGCGGGAAAGCCTGGAAGGAGGAGTGGTACGAACAGGAATGAATGAAATCATCAAGGAAAAAGGAAAGGAGGTGCAATTGTGCAATCACTGACAGTCTGGGAGAAACTTACAAGGCATACATAGAATGGATCAATAATAGTGTAGGTGAAAGGAAAGACTAGAATTAAGAAGTATGCATTGGTATAAGTATATGCGCCTGTTAAAATGAAGAATGTGCAAGGTATGGACGAAATGAAACGTTTCTGGAGAAATTTGAATACTTGTATAAAAAGGATTTGAGAGGGAGAAAAAGGGGGCTGTAATGTGATACATTATCTACTATTGAAGGATAAAATAAATGCTAATCACGCTATCCCATCTTGACTTTTCTCCACACAAAATTCTACCATACCATAAGAAATTGTTAAATTCCATGGATGATAATAAGGAGAGATGACATTAAATAATTACTAACACAAATGAACAAACGAAATCAGATATAGTAAAATTCTTCTACAATCTGACCATAAATATTTACCACGTTCATGCACTATAAATACATTACTCTACAAAAACATGTTTGACTAAGGATCACTATGAACACACACTACCCTAACTACTATGTCTACTTTATCACACACTACCATAACTACTATGTCTACTTTATATCAATGTCTTTCGTCAAAACAGTAAACTAGCAAATACGGTGAAACAAACAAACAACCACATTCTCGCAGGCATCGCGGAATTTAATCCCGCCCGAGTCCTAGTCGTGAATTGTTGAGGTCCTCCTACATTAGGAGAAAAAATTACTTATCTCCATATAAATCAAATAAAATATTGTTTAACGTACACTGTACAATAGTTATACCAAAGAGAGAACTCTTCTTACCATACAGGTAATGACAATGTTTCCAAGGAACCTCGGCTTGTTGTTCTCACACCCGCCACAACAACAATACCTCCGAATCCTCAACAATACAAACGAAACAAGTTTATTCGTATTAGTGATTTTCACGCCTATCTTACCATAATATACAGAGGATCTATATTTAGATAAACTTTCTTGCCTATATTCAAATGGTTATAATTCTATCTGGTTAAATATGAAAAAATCTAACAGCTTGATAAAGGAATCGCACACACGAAGCCATCATATGGCCGCCACTCGTAATTTTTTAACAAACGAAGAAGCGCAATTTAAACACCTGCCAATGGACGACCGATTGCCAGTTGCTTTAGATATATAGTACAGAATTGAAGAAGCTAGGATTACTTCATTTTTACAAAATACTTTCGTTCCGTGCCATGAAGCAAAACTGAATTCTGTTACCTTGAGAAAGAAAAAAAAATTGCATTCGGTATCACGTAAAAAGTGCAGTTTACCTAGTCTTCCAAGCTTTCAATTGTTCTTGTACTACTGTTTTTATACAAGTTTTGGCCTCCAGTACTTCATATAAACAAAAAACTTTTTTTTCGTACATATTCGCCATTTCCCGCATGAGCGAGATAGCGTTAAGAATAGATGACTGAGCCTTAGAGGGAAAATCCTCACGTGACCCCTTCTCTGTTCCTTCTTTTGGAAAAGTAAAAGCAGGAGGGGAGGATTTCCAGCCCCCCGCTCCCTCCCCTTTTAGTCGCCTTTTATGACACGCTGGGAGTAAGTGGGAAGTATTCTTTCTCCCCTATCCCCAGGTATAAAAAAAGAATAAATAAAAGTAATATATATATATGTGTGTGTGTGGCTCGTATATATTCATTACATCTGTGATGATGCATCTCACAGGATTTCATTTCAATGGCAGCTTCCTCCACACTGAAGAATGGTATTATAAGTACCCCGGAGGAGATGAAAGTTACTTGGGTGCTAATTGCCGGTGGGAAAAGCTAAGGGGAGAATTCTCCTCTAACATATTTCATACATCATGCAAAAGCAACGAATCAAAGAAGAAATAAATAAGGGCTCTAATACATTGGACTAACTTATCCAGCTACAATTGTAGGTTTAGTATGTTTTATTTTTCGCATCAGTGCATGCAGTGTTCTAAGAAAAATAACTACAAGGAAATACGTTGTGATACATAGTAGCCCTAATGAACCTATGGGTCACTTTAAAGTAAGTACAAGCAACCTGGATTGCGACAAGCAGCAAGCTATCGGAGGTAAGCCAGGATCTATATGAATTCATCATTTCGCCATTACAGTGCACCAACCTAACCCTTTGGCTTTGTCTCGCACCATGTTTAAATCACATTTCTTTCGTACCATTCAAATGCCATGAAATATGCAACATTTGTCAGAGATTCATTTTTTTACTTGCTTTGATTGAAGGAACGATTATACTTATGTCTTGTTTCTTCGTGACAAAACTAACAGGAAAAGCAGCGTTTCCCAAGACTCTTAATGAGAAAAGAACAATGCCCCCCCCTCAAAGGATAGTCAACCTAGTATTTCAAATCCAGCGATTCCTAATCAAATGAATTCCTGAACCTTGCATTGGGTATATTGATATAACTGTGTGAAGTGGCGGTATGAAAGTAAGAGTGATTATTATACAACTGTTGTCTGTTAAAGAGTCTTTACTAATAGAAGTGATGGACCGTTCTACTGTCTTCCTTACTTAGGCAATGCATAAAGCTGTCAAAGACCTCAATCTACGCGTGCTAGCTTCTAAGATAAGTCAATATACTTTGCTGGAATTTCCATGCTCAGATGCGGAAAAGGGCGTGCATCTTTCGCACGAGCCGAATTACAGCCGAGGCAGACTGAAGGGCGAGGTCATGGAAAGTGGAAATCATCTAATATCATTAGTCAAAGAAATGAAGAAGACTGAAAGGGATGTATGCAGGGGGTACATCTTTCCCGGGTCCGGGGGTCCAAAAACGGGGCCCAGGAATTTCCTGGGATTTAAGAAAATACAGAAAATCAACAAAGCGCTCCATTCCACCCCTCTCTCATCTTCATAACTTTTTTGGCCGTACAGCTCATGGCATAAAACTGTAGTGGATGAAAACAGGATGACTAATGGAGAAGGAAAAGGGGCCTGAAAGAAACTTTGTACTCCCTGAAAAAATTCTTCTCAGAGGCCCTGAGTGGTAGTTCACACCAATATTTGTGCCAGGCGTTACAGGTACTCTTTATAACAGTTAAGTACAAGTTCTAATACGAGTCGTTTTCAGTTATTCATACTTATTTGCCTGGTAAACGGACATCCACAGTCATTCTTTTTTTTGTTGTTCAGGGTTGCTTTACAATAAGGTTATTCTGGTAACTAACGGGAATGAAGTCGAACAGAAGAAAAATTCTCTGTACGCAGAATAAGGGATACACTTTGTTATTTATTCGATTGCATAAAACCAAGACGCATCAGAGATGGTATAAATGTAAATGTTATCTCCACGAGAGAAATAAAACTTGCTCGACAGTTTTACTATTCGGAAATGGTGCGTAGTGAATTTTGATCAATATTGTCACCAGTATGATTGAAAAATCAGATTAATGTACAACCTAAAAAAGTTTGTGGTTATAGTACTTTTTCCTAAGATAACTAAATTCTCCTGACAAAAATCAACATACCATAATTGTGATAATAAAATGACAATGATAATAATAATAATAAATCATTATCATTATTATTATCATTATTATTAGTATTATCATTTTCATCATTATGGATACAAAAATACATAAAAATGGAAGAAAGAGAATTTAAGCTTAAAGAAAAAACAATGACATACTGTAGAGCTTAGTTTGCATTTCTGTTCAGAAATCAAGTTCTTTGCGGTATCGGAGAATTACTCAATGCAGTCAAGGCTGCTGGTGAAAATCCAGCTATTTAGACAAGAAACTAAAATACGTGCAGTGATTAGTCAAACAATGTTGAGCTCACCATTCTTTTACTTCTTTGTACAAATAAATCTGAATCTTGATTTTTAATTCATCCCCTAAAATGGAATATAGGTTCTATCTTTGAGCTCACCTGCCAATCACAAAACAAACATTGATGGCGCAAATTTAGTTTCCCTGAACCAAGAGAATTGCAGAATCTCAAATATCAAGGCAAATCAACTTTCCCCCCCCTCATTAGTGATTAAACTTCTTTATTGCACCTTGGTAATATGAAGATCAGTTATATATACACAATGATGAATCCATCATCATTATGTGGAAAACTATATGACTTTTAAATGATGTGTCATTCCGCTGGGTGAGATGTTAAACGCTGAATCGCAATAACAAGATGATAAAAAAGAATCACTCGAAAATTTCATGAATAACTCAGTCACCTGATTTATTGCTAAGATAATTTGCCAGGCATTTGTTTTCAAATAACGAAAAATTTGCAGATTAATAATGACTCCCCAAAGTGGGCTATAGATTAGGCCATATTCGAAAAAAAAAGTGGGCACTAGAATGGATGTGTCACTTTTGCTCCATGTTTAATCATTCTTGATTCATTGTAAGTGAAAGTGAGCAATGATCTATCGACATGTATTTACCATAGCCGGGCAATCATAGTTTTGTCTATTCTCCTAAAAGAAAGGTTAGATTGACGATTACCTTACCAAAGTCATTGTGCTCCACCCCCACTGCTCAAATTAGATTCTCGAGAACATTATACCGCTCAATGACCTTCTCAAAGTCACCCACTACGTTTACGCATTATATTTCACAACATACAGTGAGAAAAGATAATAATTGATGTACATTGATATGATAGATTTATTTTTTTTCATTTATTGCCAAGCATTTTCATTGACCTGGAAAGGTTATGTGAAGGTCACTGGTGAGGTTTATTGAGTCGCTCTTCTTTCTCCCTTTAAATCTAGCGGTCTGGGATCTCTAGCGGGGCGCATGCGTGTGGCGTGACCTTGGGGTGTCCATGAGGCAGTGTCTGTAAAGAGGTGTCGTCTGCAGCGGGTGCTAGTGGACGGCTAGGCTCAGTGTAAAGAGCATCTCGCGGACATCATGACCACTCCTCAGTCCGACCTCGACAAAAGGAAGCAGATCTCCGTAAGGGGAATTGCCCAGGTTGAAAATGTTGCCAATGTCAAAAAGACATTCAATCGTCATCTCCATTACACACTGGTAAAAGACAGAAATGTGGCTACTCCTCGTGATTACTACTTCACCCTAGCCCATACAGTCAGAGATCATCTCACCTCAAGATGGATCAGAACTCAGCAGCACTATTACGAGAAGGATCCAAAGGTAAAAAATGATTAAGATACAGACCAAGCCACGTAAGGGTCGTCTCCATTGAGTTGGTTATGGCATCTGGCTAATGTTTGTAGAAAGTTTTTCATTGTGACTCTTTGTTACCATCTACATGAACATAGTATTTTATGATATGTTATATGTATATGTATGTATGTATATATGTTTTGTTGCAGTAGTAACCATATACATCGTCAATATGAGGCAGTAATCCCAATAATGTTATTTGGCATCACTCTTGGCAGCTGACTACATCAAACATCCTACCTCCCTTGGTTAATCAAATTTGATTATTGCATGAACTAGTTTTGATAAATAGACATTTCTTTGATAATAATGTTCTAAAAGTGTTTCCCTTCTATTACTTGGCAGGAACTAGGCTTTTGTCGTTTGGGTAAAAGCGAAACAATGTTTTGTAACGGGGTGCATGTGGCTGCCAAACTTTTCCGTACGATGCTTCTCTCCCAGTCTTATAACTTTAAGGATAAGAGGCTACCAGGTTCAAACGTACCGTGCACTTGAGACACAAGTTGATTTGATATGTTAAACTTTGAACCAACTGGTTTACATTAATGTGTGGTGAGATTTAGATTTTTTTTTGGGGGGGATGGAGAGCTGAGCTAGCAAAGTCGGCAGGTGGTTCTGAAAGTAAGTCGAGGTTAAGTTGTCGAAACTGATTTCTCCATATCTCCGCCGAAAAAAAAAATTACTTAACACACAGTCTGCTCTTCTTTAAGCCCAACCAGATATTTCCATTATTCTCACAAGTCTGGTAAGTACATTATCCAGTCAGACAAACCAAATGGGCACTGCCTTATGTGGACAGACTCGCATTATCCCCACCCCACCATATTCACACTCACACCAACATTCATGCACCGACACACACACACACACACCTAACCATCATGTTCAGTTTATATTTATCACATTCAGACTCTTGTCATATTCAAACGCACACTCAACTGTAGACTCACCAGTTTCAAATGCATTTTCCTTACATTTATATGCATAGTCACAAATGCATACTCTGCCCATTCATACGTACATTGACTCGATTCGAACGCACACTGACCTCATTCGGATGTATACTCGCCACATTCAAACGTTTACTCAACATTAATATGCATTCTCAACATTTAGTCATATTCCCCGCATTCAACCATGCTTATCGTTCATATGCATACATGCAACATTCATATACATTTTCATTACATTCAAACGCATACGCACAGCATTCAGATGCGCAAGTTGCATATTAAAGTACATTTATAGTTAAACATGTACTAACCCTATTCAAATGCATGCCACATTCAGACGCATACTCACGATATTTAAACACACTCAGTATTCAAGTACATACCCTCACTCAGACGCGCAGTAACTACATCTGAATTATATTAACAGTATATTCAGATGCATACTCACCACATTCATAAACATTAACCGCATTCAGTTACATAACATTCAAATGATCACTCACCACATTAGATGCGCGCTGAGCACATTTAGACTCAATACTTACTACATTCAGACGCACACTCCTCACATTCGCGTGTATACTTGTCAACACATACATTCAAACACATTCATCACATTCAGGTGTACTCATCCAAACATATACTCACGATTTACACATATGCTCATCCTTTTTAGCATGTGTTCACATACCGTATTCAGCATATCTTTAGGCATGCTTACCACATCCAAATACATATCACGCAAACTACAGACATACTGCCACATTGAAAGGCACACACCACATTCAGACATAACATATTCCAGTGCATTCACCATATTCAGACATACTCTCACCTCATTCAAACGCACTCACTACGCTGCCAAGCAGCACCCAATAGGCCGTTGCAGGTATATCCATGTGATTGTTGGCAACTCCAGGATAGGCTGATCGGACACAAGCTTTTAGACTCTCGAACTCTCCACTTCATCATTCATTTTCTGTGCAGAGTTTCACAATCTCTTCTTCCTGAAGAGCTACATATTTCGTCGATAAAGGAACGGATTAGCTTTTTCTTTACATGTTCGTCTCATGCAATTGGCTAATGGTCGGTACCTTTTTTTCTATGAAATTAAAGAAAATGCTTAGTTTTCTCTGTACTATGAAGGTCAAGGCCTCTCCATTGTCAAGCCTTGCACAGTTTCTCGTGTTGCATTATTTTTAATAGTACTTCGTGTACTAGAGCTTCATCAAGTGAAATTTCTCTTCTGTGTTGAGGTGTTATCTCTGGTCTTTCCCAAGGTCTAGTCTCCATCCACAATAATGTACAGGGTTATTAAGTATGTTCCAACTTGCGGAGGCTCTACGAGCCAAGTTATTCTTGGTGTTTACATCTTTGGCTGGCTTTCGAAGTTCTGTTTTATTTACTCCAGCAGGGTCTACCCGAGTCATGACACAGATAAAGCGTCAAGATTCTGGTTTCCCCGGCAAGAACTTCACCCTTGGCTTTTGTAGTTGGTAGAGGCTGTTACACTAGCATAGAAGTTATACATACTTTGAGAGGCATCATTCACTAACAAAGGAGCTCCATATTTTACTGTCTGTAGCAGTCCTCATTTTTATTGCTTGCCATGAAGTCTTTATCATGTATTGCTTCCTACTTGAATATCATTTTCTAGAAAAGTGTTGATATTTTTTCTTGTGTTCATACATTTTTTAAGACCTTTTAGAAATGATGTGGGGGGGATCCAGTAAAGAAGGATAT
>JAUUDW010139848.1:0-15122 GCA_032361385.1 Panulirus guttatus | reverse complement strand
CAACAAGGTTCAGTTCCTGTGAGTTGCATTTGTCTTACAGCCAACCTACATGTTTATCTTCCCCTCAGGGCTAGTCAGGAAATGGGTACCTGTTTTAGGTTGAGGTGTGTGTGTGTATTTGTTCATACAGAAGTGTAATTACATATTACATATACAAGGTTAAGAGAGAAAGCAATGCAGTTGTTTATTTCCCCTATAACACACACATACACACACACACACACACACACATGATGAAGGCTGCAACAGAAAAAAATGAAAAATGTAATGCTCGTATTTAATTGGTGAAAAGTAGGGTAAAACAACTCAAATGATGTTTTCCCTCCACAAGCTCTTTTGGAAACTGGAGAACTAAGTGGTGTGGTTTTCTCCATAGGGGACGGATGTTGGCGAGCGAGCTGTCTTGATTACTGGCGGCGCAGTTGGCAGCTCTTACAAGACCTCATTCATCTGTGCTGTTTGTCAAAAGGCCTTCAACCACAGAGGCAACTTCATGAAGCACTACCGCACACATACTGGGGAGAAACCTTTTCAATGCACTAAATGCCCCTATAAAGCTACACAAAAGGCTCACTTAACTACTCACATGTTAGGCAGACATGGAGAGCTTTTACACAGTAGTACAAATAAGCCTATAGATATCACTCAGATCCACCTTAATAAACACCATCGTTCAGCTCAGCCAGATTTCCATCAATAAAGAACATTAACCTCAAAAGTAGACTTCATTTATACTGTAATGCAAACATTTGAAATTACTGAGTTGAATTTGGTATGTAATGTATGTGCCAGTTAAATTGAAATTGCAGAACACTTGTTATTTCCATTGCAGTCATGCTAATGTATTCCATACAGTTCTTTTTGATATTTGTTTTTCTCATATTTGAATAAAGATGTTAAACATGTTGGTAATTATTGTTTCATAAATCTTTTCATCCCAGAGTTTTATTGTTCTAAACGAGGGAAATATGAATAGAAATTATGAAATTTTTAGGAAGTTTATTTTAATTCTGAAAGACATGATGTTCTGTCATGTTCTTCATATACAGAGTTGATTTTATCTACATATCTTGCACTTCAACTATAACCTTGAAGATGGAGCAGATAATTGAATATGCATTGTGTCTTGTATTTTTCACATTATATTTGTCATTGCTATATTGTGACAAGTATGGAACCTACCTATTTCTAAGCTTGAATTCTTTAAGACTGTCAGTACACATATTCATTCTGTAGTGGGTGAGGGGGACCAGGGAAGTGAGTCAGTTGTTGTTTTCTGATGATACATCCCTGGTAGCTTATGCAAATGAGAAATAGCAGAAGTTGATGTCTCAGATTGGGAGACTGTATGAAAGGAGCACGTTGAGCATAAATGTGAATAAAAGCAAGGTTATTAGGTTTAGCATTGCAGAGGTACAGATTAGTTGGGATGTGAGTTTGAAAGGAGAAAACTTGGAGGGAGTTAAGTATTTTAGGTACTTGAGACTTAACATGGAAGTAAATGGAAAAGGAAGTGGAAGGGAGTCATGGATGGAGGAGGGGGGGGAGAAGGTTTTCGGAACATTGAGGAATGTGTGAAAAGAGGTCGCTATCTGGGAGGATGAAAATAGGTATGTTTGAAGGTACAGTAGACCCACCTATGTTGTATGGATGCAAAGCATGGGTTGGAGATTTGAATGTGCTGAGGAGGATGGATGTTTTGAAAATTAAATGTTTGAGGACTATGTGGTGTAAGATTGTTTAATTAAGTAAATAATGATAGGATAAGAAAGAGTTGTGGTAACAAGAAGAGTGTGGTTGAGAGAGCTGAAGAGGGTGTGCTGAAATGATTAGACATGGAGAGGTTGGGGAAGAGGATATATGCGCCAGAAATGGAAGTGATAAGGAGAATGGAGAGACCAATGGGAGGTGAAAGGATGGAGTGAAAATTTTTTTTAAGTGTTCAGGACCTGAACATACAGGAAAATCAGAGATATGCACAGGAGAAAGTGAATTGGAGCAATGTGGCATACAGGGGGCATCATGTTATTGGACTGAATGAGTGCATATTAAGGAGTTGGAGGACACCACAGAAAGATGTGTGGCTCTGGTTGTGAACAGGGGACTGTGGGTTCATAGCATTACACATGACAGCTAGAGAATGGATGTAAGTGAATGAGGCCTTTTCTTCATCTGTTCCTGGTGCAGGAAGCAATGAACAAGTATGGGAAGACTTTACATGTAGGGAGATTTTGACCAAACTGAATATGTAGTGAGATTTTAACCATGTTTGCAAATGCACAAGAATGAAAACACTTTTAAAGAAATGCTTTCTTTCAGAATTACCACCATTTTTATGCATAGGTTTCATTTGATGCTGAAATGAAATAATCAGTTACTCCTTCCATCCTCAAGTATATTTACAACGCCATTTGGAAAGTGTCTCACTATTATGGAAAAGCTTTCAACAGCATGAATTCCATACACCTATACTCTGATTTATGATGTTTTGAGTTGAGACATTTTGCATTTGAGGCCCTAGAAAAGTATGGTACAGTATTAATTTGTGACACATATGCTTCATCCTTGCAAGATATTAAAGAAAAAAATTACCTTCATGATATTAATGTAAAAGAATACAATCTTCTCTCTGAATAGTAGATGACATGGGGATATATACCCATGCTGGCTGTACTTAGGATTAACAAATCCAGTTAAAAATGTATTTGTCTTGACTAAGAATGCTAAACTCATAAATCATTAGGAATTTATTCTTTGGTTTTTATTTTTGTGCACTTAATTATATAAAAAAGTTAAATTTTCTGTATACTTAGGATTGGCTGATCCAGTAAATAATGTGTTCTCCAAGACTGGAATGCTTAATTTAGTCTTATGAGAAAAAAAAGGGTTTTAAATTTGTTAGCACCTTTTCATAAATTGAAAGATTGTGTTCTATGCAATGGGGAGGTCAGAATTACCAGTTGCACACTGAAAGGGTTAAAGGTCCATTATCTCATTTATGCTTTTTTACTGATAAGTAATTTGCAGTTATATTCTGTCAGAGGTTTGTACTTACCTCAGGTACTCATCTTTAGTTTGTAATCATTTTATACCCCTTCACTTTATTCATACCTCATTTAGGGATACCCTACCACCTGTCTTTCAACAATATGGATTTGTATAATTTGCTTCATCTAATTCATCCACCTTCACTGTGTAACTGGCTTATCTCAGTTTTGCTTTACGAATTATGCACTATCTCATGTTTTACTCTGATTGCAGGGATATTTCTTTGCTGGAATCCTGAATCGTGATGAGGTGTTTGATGGCATTATTGATGGCTGCAGGAGGGTAGGAGCCACATGGTGTGATGTCCCTCATACACAGGAGAAGAGCAAAGATGGTAAGGATTTTAAGGAAACCAAGGAAAAGGGCAAAGACACTAAGGATTCAAAAGAAAGCAAGGATAAAAGCAAAGATGCAAAGGAAATGAAGGAAACAAAAGAAGTTAAGGATGCAAAAGACTCCAAGGAATCCAAGGAAGCCAAAGATAAATGAAATCAGCTTGAAGTCTCAAAATGTATTTTGCACTAAGAACTCATTGTAATTGATAAGACTAATTAGAAACATTTTGATCTTGGTATGAAAACCAAGAATCAGAAAAAGGCCCTTGAAATATGTGTGTGAAGTGATGCTATTATAGCTGAAGAAAAAGATAATAGTTTTCCAGTGACATGTGAGATCTTTTATAGAGAACTGATGTAAAGAGCAAATGATGACACTTGGCCTTATTTTTTGACATCTTCTATGGTGTGAAAATAGCACTTTGTAAAATGTGCTATGTTTCTGCAACAACTGTCAGGAATTTTCTAAATGTCTTGTGCCACAAATTAGCAGCTAATATTTTCAGAAGTACAGTGCATGCTAGAAATGCCAAAAAGATACAGTAAATATTTGCAGTTGTATGCATGCAGTAGTGAAACCAACAAAGCTCTGGAAATACTGATGAAATGCAAGATACTGTATGTATGTGTCCACACTGACAATAACATAGCACGTAGTTGTGCCATCTTTATTCATACTGCCTTATGAGTATCACAGCATGCATGTAATCTATGTATTCTGTGTACTAGATATGTTAAAGAATGTTTGTATACTTATAGTATCATGTATTGACACTACATCAAAACTTCTGGATAGTGGAATCATGGGATAAACTATTACTTTGTACTCATAAATGAATGTATGTAGAAATGTGTTATGCACAAATGATCAGGGGAATCAGCTAGTCGTGTAATAGTTTAACCTTACTCTTAAACTTGAAGTTAAGTATGTAACGATGTTGAGAACAAGATGATTATCTAGTAAATCAGTTATTTATACCATGACTTGTAAATAGATAAACAATGAATTAGATTGCTGACTTTTATAGAAAGGAATAGCTTGCAGTCATATCGTATCTGGTAGCCAAGAGACTACTTTCTGAATATGAATAGCTTCTGATATTTCTTTAAGCACATGTTATTTGTGGATTACAAAAAAAGAGTAGATAATTTATCAAAAGTAATGGAACTCTTAACATTCTGCTTTTAGTCATTAAGGAGATATAAATTTCATCAATAAGAATATTTAGAAAGCAGCCCAAGGAGGTGTAATATGACTGGGAAGCATGAATATCAATTATGTGTTCACTTCAATGAGGCCTTGATAACTTAATCAGTAAGGTAATGAGGAGCAGAATTAAGTAGTGGAAAGCATGTTTGGAAAAATAACTAATGAGGAATATTTGATATTAGATACAATCATTTAGGATATGAAGTAATTGATTTGCTATAAGAAAAAAAATTGGTTTGATATTTTCTATGATTTCCCACCCAAGTAGAAATTATAGCTTAATGAAAAGTTAATGAAATCACTTACTAGGAAATTCAAACTAATTGCAGGTGTTACTGAAATAATTGTGCCAAACTGTAGTTATAAGAGATTGATAAATTGTGATCTTACAGAAATACAGAACTAGAACATGAAGTCTTAAGTGTTGTAGCAATAGGTAGCCAGTCATAAAAGTTAATCAGACCGTAATGAAAACCAGAAGTTTTTAGAAAACAGCAAAATGGAATACATGTAGGTTTTGATGGTTGAAATATCTCTTCTTTCCAGTGTGGTGTGTCGTGAACAGGAGAGTTAACAGGTTTGAACCTTTTAACCCTCATGTTTCCAGTGAACTCTGGCTTTCCTCACCCTTCACAAACCACTCAGTTGTGGCAGTGGAAGTTTGCTTTTTTTAGGTATGTCGTCGACCAATTAGAGATCACCACAGGGATGATGTCTTTGAACCACTTACTGTAAGCTGGTAGCAGCTTACACAGTTCACAGATTACAGATGTTAGCCCAAAAGCAGCCACAGTTGTTTCAGAGAAAAAGGGTGGTAAGTGGAGACAGAGCAGGCTAAGAAAACAGAAAAAATGCTTGTGGGACACCACCTCAGATAAGAAGTCTTTTCAAGCTTCAAAACCCATATTTATCTGGGTTTGGAGAAAAGCTTGTAAATAAGAATACTAAACCCAAAAGGAAAGAATACACCTTGAAAGAGACTTCAAAGGCACTCTAGAATCTATCTCTCATGAAGGAGGAATCCCTAAACCCACACGGGGTAGATTCACAACATATTCATAAACTAAGGAACTGACTGTTGTAAGTGGTAAAAGAGTAGCAAAGATTGTTTTTCTGATTTCCAATTATTAAAGGTAATTGATGAAGGCAAGGTAAAGGCCACCTTTCTCATGTGCTCAAGTGAAAAGCCAAAATAATGAGTTCCTTCATCCAAGTAGAGATATTCCATGCTGAAAGGGGTCCAGAAGGTCTGAGAGAAACTATCTGGGGATAATACCATCTGGAAATAAGGCATGAAACTCTCTTAATTAAAATTTTTCAAGAGAGGATGACAAAAGTGCTACATCTAATTTAAATGGGAAATGGAGAAACTCAACTGCCAGAAAATCAAGATTGAGAAAGGTCTAATCTTTTGAAAGTTTCAACTCCGGTTATGGTAGAGAAGCATCCAGTCTCCTTAGAATGATGGACTGGGGAAGTTAATCCCAAATAGTGCCTGTCAGATAAATATCAAAACCCTTAGAGAGGTTTTTTGAAGGACATTCTTATACTAGCCTTATTCTATTGTGAAAAAGACTGTTAAGACTTAAACATAAGACTTCAGCCATGTCTGAGATATCAAACTCTCCAGGGAAGGACAGAAAGCCTTTCCACACCAAATTGTACTGATTTTGAGTAAAAAGGCAAATGTTATGTAGAAGATCATCTGTTGATAATTTTCCAAACCTCTGCATGTTGGAGTTTTTGGTTAGAAAATACCTGTGTGTATAATACCAGAATGAAGAACTTAATGTTGGGGTCTTTTGAAAAGCTGAAGTGGTCTGGAAGAACCTGAGGTATCACTGGGGAGTTTAGCAAGCAGTAGGTTTCTCTAGCACCAAGGTTCTGTGTTTCACTTTGATTACCAGTATTATATCCCAAAAACCAACTTGTTAAGAAGAACTTGTTTCTAAGGATGGTAAAGATAAATTTAGTTCCATTAATTTCAGTCTCAGGACAGAGTATCTATAGCGGCTTCTTCCACATCTGAAAGTAGTGACACATTCATCTGTAGTTACACATTGGTTTTGGTGGCAAATAGATCCACCAAGGGTTTACTCCAAAGGAATGGGACTAAGGAAATCCTACTTTCCTACAGACATTTCTGATGTTATTGTGTCTGATCTTGAAAAGGCATATGCCCAGACATAGTAAACTTCTTGGAGATAAGAGGCTTGGAGAGAGAAGAGCATTCAAGGAGGAGCCACGATTGGACAGATTGATGATGGGGGAACCACATGTGGCCAGCATTGATGAGGGAACGAACCACATCCAGCCAGCGTTTATGATTGATTGTGCATTTCAACTTGCCTGCATTGTGAGAGGAAAGACCATGGCTGGTTATCATTAATGAGGAAGGAATGACAATTAGCCAGCTTGATGAGGAAACATGACCTGTCAACATTGATGAGGAGAACCACATCTGTTTAGCACTGATGAAGGGGAATAGTGCCTGGCTATCATTGATGAGGAAGGAACCACGTCTGGCCAGCACTGACAAGGGTGAAACCATGTCTGGCCAGCGTGTACGAGGATGGAACCATGTTTGGACATAGTGATAAAAAGCTTTTCCAATAACTCAAAGAGAGACAGGGATTTGCAAGCACTTTTTTTTTTTTTAAACAAATAGCAAACAACCACTCCTTTCCCTATCAGAAGAAAAAATCTACACTTTGGACTCAAAAGATTCTTGAATGTGACAGACCATGATGACATCAATCCTTGGTTGATGTGAAAGGATTTACGCTCCTTCAAGGGCCTGCACCAATTAGCTCTACAAAGAATGGAAGTGTATGTCCAAACTACCATAGAAGTTGTTGGAGGTGTCAAAAGCATAGGCAGTTTGGGAGCCCTCTGTATTGGCCCACCATTAATGAACAGGAAAGGTCCCTGGGAAGTGTTCTTAGAACTGACTTTCTGCAAGAAAGAATTTGTTTACCCAAAAATTAACCTGTTTAGCCTGAAGCTACATCACATCACTGCACAGGGCTGCTCAACTGAGCTTCCCAGAAATTGCTCTAGTTGTCAGTAACCAAGGTATGGGACTGTAAGACAATTGCAGCTTTGTGAGTTTAAAAGCTGATTATAGAATTTGATTTTTGAAAGTTGCACTTGAAGACCTAATCTAGCACATCTCTCTACAGAAGCTGTATTACCAAAATGCCATTTAGGTACACCAAAACTATTGCTTGGGAGGATGCTGGTTTTTGAAGCAAGACCGAAAAAAATTCTGACAAAAACTTGTGGGGCTCTGCCTAAACCACATGGTAACATCTTAATTGCCAAGTCTGTTTATCACTTGAACCCTAAAACCTTCCTTATTTTAGAATGTATTGGAATGTACTTGAAAGCATTCTTTATGTGTAGGCTCACTGACCAGTTTCTAAACTGTAAAGCCTGGTATGAAGTGGTCATTTTGACTCTGTTACAGCACATGGGTGTTAGAAAAGGCATTCATTCTTTTCTTACTGATTCCATCCTCCCTCCCCACACTTTTTTTTTAACAAAAATGAGGCTATATAGAAAAAAAAAGGATTGGTTTTACTGCTTCACTATCAACCATACTGTATTCCTATAATAGCCGAGTCGGTAGCTGTCCTAAAATTTTCATTGATGGTGGCTTAGACTCCTAATTCCACTTCATACATTCTTAAACATTAGGCACACTGTCAGACTGGTAAGGAGCTAATACGAGGGGAACCTAAATGGAAATCCAGCTCATTGGCACCAAAAGGGCTGCCTTGAAAAGGCACCAGTGCTTTTGGCCGAGTTGGACTTAGGTGAACTAAAGTGGTTCCTTTTGGAAGGACTATAGAAGGATTGGCAGAGCCCTCAAGAACAATTCCATAAGATGAAATGTAACATAGCCCAACACTTACTGTCTCGTGTATGTTTATACCACTGAATAGACAGGATTAAAGAAAACAGTTTTCTTTGTGCTGATGGCTCAAGAAGATCTACCTCTTAAGAAACTAAATGGCCTCTTGGGTAAAAGGTAATCACAGGAGGATGTGGACTACAGTAGCTACCAATTCTTAATAAAAAAAAGACAGCCTTTCGTCTGCACCATTACTTGTATAACAGAAACTGCATAAAGTCTTTCTTTATAAAACTGGAAGTTGTTAGAAGACTTGCTTCAATTCTCTCCCAAAGATTTCTAGTTTGAGTGCTCTGAGAGTGGGAGGGAGGATTCACAGCAAGCAGAAAAAGCTGCAGAATTTTTTTATTAAACTTCCTTGAATGATATGATGGAATGAGAATGAATTAAACAACAGATATCCCATAACTGGGCAAAGCTTGTGTCAAAAAGTGGGACTCTGACCTTCCATTATCCACCAGATCACTCAGGGAAAAGTTCTTGAAAGATTGAGCATCATCTCATAAGCCTTTGGTTGAAACAAAGCTAAGTTCGATTTATTAAAGCCTTGAGAAATTTTATGTCCTTATGGCTATGGAACATACCAGTATCTGGATTGGAAAAAATCCATAGAATAAAAAAGCAGTCTAGAAAGCTGAAAGAAAGCCTTTAACTCCCAAAAGCAATATTGATTACATTGAAGTCTTCCAGAACATCTTCAAAGATTATTAAGACTAGCTGTGTGATCACTATGTGGGCTAGTTTAACAACAAATAGATTTTCTTTCAAGAAAAAGGTGGCAGTAGCCAGAAAAAAATAAAGTTCCCTTTGAACTGATATCCAACTATGAGAACGATCATGGCAGCAAGCATTCTCCTTGTAAAAGGAGTTAGACCTGGTAATGAAAAATTATGGAAAACAGGATGATAAAATAGACTCTATCAATGCTGCCTCATTATTCAAGGCCTCAGAATCAGAGTCCTTCAGCCAAAAGGAACAGAATGGCCCCATAGGTAACTAGAACCTGGCAGGGGCTTTTGACCTAATGCAGTGGTTGGGGGTAAATTTTTTTTCAGGAGGAAGGAAAGAGGTGTGAGGAACACTATAAAAACCTTGCAGGATTACAGTGATGCTTAAGATGTACTGGTTTGAGCAGATTTTTTTTTTTCATATTGGAAGGTTTAAAAAGATTGTATTCTTTTGACAATCTGTTGGAGCTCCAACAGAAAGTGTACTGTAGAAGCCTGTAATTGTGTGAGGTTAGCCCATACACACTCTGCAACAGGCTCTGGCTGCTCATTCATACACAGGGAGTATCCTTAATTGGAAAGGTACCCCAAGTTCTAAACCTAGGGTTATGCATCAATTGTCATTTAGTCCACAAAAAGAAAAAGGGGAACTCTACTCTTCTTGCTCAGGATTCAAATAAGGGCTCCCACAAGGTCTGCCTTCTTCTTTAATTAAACAAGATGAAGAGGTAGTTGTTAGGAAAAAGTTGCCAATAGCAATAGGTGCCGAAATGCACTTCCAATGCACTGATCATCTTTTCCGGGCAAACAAGCATTTCTGAGAGTACAGGTGTCATCGTAAACAATCCATATGGGATCAACAGCTTCAAGATGACCTCCATAGTTGGCAGTACTTAATGCTTCAGTCTTTGCTGCAGTGGAAACTTGACCCAAAAGGATGCCAAGATCCTCTGGTGAGGGAAACAATAATTTGAAGGGATATGTTAAGAAAAGGAAACAAGAGATCATGAATAAAGCTACTCAGGGTCCTCCCTAAACTAAGATATGGGATTCTCAATGGTGACCTAACTCCAATTTCAAGTCAGTGGCCAGTTAGCCTTTATTTTTTAGAAAAAGAGGTGACAAACACCATTACCTGATGTAGATGCTATTCAGAAAGTAACACTCACTGGCTTGGAGCAGCTGAGTCTCTGGTGTAGGTCCGGTCAAATAAAAAAGCTCTCAGAGGTGGAGGTCAAACTAGTTCTCTTAGCTTTTTAAGTAGAGTTCCAGGTGCAGGAGCAATCCATTAAAAAACGTCAGAGATGGGGATAAAACAAATTTTCTTAATTCTCTGGGTGGAGTTCCTCCCCATTAATATACAAGACATGATTTATACATGATATGGGACCTAAACTGGAAGAAAGTAAATGATAAAGCCTTTCCTCATTAGTAACCTAATGTATATTCATGGGCTAGTCAGAATGTGATACTGAAGGAAAATTAGTTTATTGCTGTATTCACTAATAGTGACTTGGGGATACGGAGTGATCCCATCATATAAACTCACCTGAATACAAGGTCTCATCTTTGCATTGTAATGTTTGATGAGCTGATGGCTACTAAATCCTCTGGGCTGTATCCACTCTTGTGGGGGCTTGCTGAAAGTTCACTTTGTACCACAGGTACATCATCTAGGGCCTGGGCCTTTCTGGTCACAAGTATGGCTTATTCATATATGAATACACAGGGTCTCTACAATAAGGTAAACTAAATTGCTATACGTTGAATAGTTTCACACTAACATCATTTTCCAATGGAAGAAGAGGGGATCACCTAATCTATACCTCCATGCTGATTGGATGTGAACGGTCCCTCTAGTGCACCATGCCGTCATGCAACTTTTCTACTCTCGACTTCCTTCTGCCCAGTCGAAGCATTATTGTGGATGTTTGTCATGACTGCTCCATGCTTTGATATCCTGTATCATGTTAATACCCATTCATCTTACAACCATGGGCAGAAGATCTTGTGCCAGTGGAAAGTTGTCTAGTGTTCGCAAGAGGCAACACACTAGTGGTACTCTTGATGTAAATGTTGATGTGATAAACCATGGTAGAAATGGAGAACAAGGTGTCAATATTGCACACCATCTTGGCTTACCTCTGAGTGCTGTGCATACTGTTATCAAGAAAGCTGATTGAATATGGCAAGCCTAACCAGGCCATTTCTGAGGTAAGAAAGATAAAAGATTTGTCTTTATTTCTTTTTATGTTTGTGTATTACATTTGTACTTTTGTTATGGTGTCTTAGGCACATTTATGTAAGTTAGACAGTGCTGGAAGTGTGTCAAGAATGTATCTCAAGCTGATTATAATATTCCATATGGGGGAAAAAAGCTCCTTTATATGTCATTTTGCAATAAGTCATGTTTTTCATGGATGTAATCCTGACATGTACTGAGGACTCCCTGTAATTATATTTTTCTTAAATCCCCATTTAGTGATTCAGAGATTGAGATATTTTGCCTTAGCAAGATACTCACATTACACGTGAACTGAATTCAGGTACAGGAGGTCCCCAGTTTCTAAATGTCTGACCTAGGAACAGCCTTACAAATGAGCTCCAAAAAACTATAATCAATTCCTAGTCTGACATACAATCAGTAACTTATACTTGCAAATTGTGGAAATACTTAGATGTGCATCTTTTTCATTAAATGTTTCTGAATATGATGTTCTGTTGACTATATTTACTTCAGATACAATATCTAATACACTATTACATTCAGGTACAGGTATTTATTCTGATTTTATGCGCTTCTTTATATATTCCAATTTACGAACAGGGATGGAAACGTAATCTGTTGTAAGTCAGGGACACCCTGTATGCATATTGGGGCTTACCTTACACAGTTGTAGGTCAAGCACAGCAATACCATGGGAGGAAGTGGTAAATTCCTATGGTTGAACTTGGATAAAAAAGCGTAACAAAGCATTTAACAGAATAGGTGGAATACACTACTTTCTGCTTTGTATATCCAACAAGCCACAGGGAGAAAGAGAAAATCTTGATTTAGGAGGAGAAACAATGAAGAGGTACACATACTGCAACCAAAGGTGTCAAGAAAACAAAAAACTCTTCAATAACCTATCATTTTAACTAGAATGACTGATCCCTGAAAATTTTGGGGCCTGCTCAGGACTGGACTTTATCAAAAAATTCAAAGACATATTTTAGCTTTTTCATTTTATAGGAAGTACAGGTAAGAAAAGTTGAAAAAGAAATAGAAAAAATCTGGCAGATTATCCTCATTTGTTGCTGAACAGATAGTTGACAGAATTCAAGTATCTGGGAGCCATTTTGAGTAAGTTTAGTGAAATGAAAGGAGAGAGAAAGGAAAAAGAGGTACAGGGTAGAAGAGTCATTAGGTCCCTTAACAGAATAATGAAGGGTACAGATGTAAGTATGGAAGTGAAGCAAGGTTTAAGGGACAGCATAGTTCTCCTGATGCTGTCCTATGCAGCTGAAACATGGATATGGGATGAGTCATAGAGGTTAAGAATCCAGGCAGTGGAAATAAGTAATTTGAGTGAGCATGTGGTATGACTAGATGGAATGAAGAAAGTAATGGGGGTGTATGAGAAGTTGAATATGGCCAGGAATGCAATGGGAATGAATTGTGGATTGGTATAGCAGGTGAAATGTAATATTTCGGGGAGATTGGGACATGTAAAAGGAGTGCAAGATGAAGAATTTACTACAATTAAAGGTGTTGGTGTGAGAGGAAGACCACTTGTAACATGGTGAAATAGTTTGAGAGTACTGGAGGGAGAGAAACATGGAAAGAATTCATGAAATAATGTATGCAAGGGAGGCATGTAAGGAAAATGATAAGTGGAGACTCTTTTGCATTGGCCACCCTTTTGATGGGAGTTCCTGTAAGGAATGGATGTCAGAGATATAGATAGAAGATAGATCCACAGCATTTCTAATCTCATCCATCCACATGCATTTTCTTTATTACTCTTATATTTCACAACCTTGTGCCCAACTAAAAATTCTACAACCTTTAACAGTCTTTCTCTAAACATTTTAAACACCTCATTCACGCATTACTGTATCCCTATATTTTTCATCTAAACTTTCTGTCACCCTTCATTCATGCTCCTCCTTACATTCTTTCTGATTCATATTCTCCCTTGCCAACACATTTACCTCTCCATTCTTAGTTATGCCATACTTCCTCTTCTCCCTGATCCTCATCTCAACAAGAATTGCAAAATGGTCACTCTAGAATTCAGCACAGCCGGTCTCAGCCTTTCATCCACTGCCACTTAATCAGTCAAACCCTTTTGCTCTTCTCTCCCATCATTTCTCATCCACTTACATCTGTAAATATTGTTGGGCTGAAAAAAGGTGTTTGCAAGGAATAAAACCTCTTAGGACAGACATCCACAAGGTAATTTCCATTCTCACTTACTCTAGGCACTCCCCATTTACCAACTGCATTGCCAATTTCATCATGTTCCACCTTTGCATTCATATCTCTCGTTACAACCACCTTCCTCTCCTTCTCAAACTCATGTGTACAGTCATTCGAATGCTTCATTTTATCTTTACCTTGCACAGTCTTCATATTCACAGTCACATATACATACACCCATGCTTACTTCACAATGCCAGTCTTTCCTTTCACACACACTTTTCTTGCTCTATTTCATCCATCCTGTGTAACATCCTCTCATACTCTAGGTGATAGCACAATTGCATATCTATCTCTTGTCCCTAATAATTTTCATTTATTCCCATCCATACCACTCCTTCCATGTCTTCCCATAGCTTACATTCATCATTTTCATTTTCACTCCATACACCCTGCCCAAGTATAAGGGTTCCCCCAATCTCCAGCACATCCAAACTATAACTTTGAAAGTTCTCAACAAGCTCCCCTTTTTACTCTCACCAGTTGTCCCATTAACATTCAAGGCTATTCTTAATCGCTTGTTCCTATTTCTTTCCGGTGTAACTGGTGGACTCCAGGGACTCTTTTAAGCTATTAGTAACTCCCCCTTCAAAAGACGCTGGCAGAAGGCAACTCCAGCGCTGTGTTTCACAGAGTTAACATAGACCGTAAACAGTATCATTTTTAAACAACTATAATTTTACAAACACTAACTACTAGAAAATTATAATGAATTGCCATATACAGTAGAACAGAGTATAGAAGAACAAATTCCAACATCTCCAAAACAATGGGAATACATACATATGTTTCACATTGAGTTGATGGAAATTAAGTTCATTACAGTGACTAGGATACTTTTCTAGGACAATTCCTAGTTTCACAAATTCTTTCTCATTCTGTTTCTATGAAATCGGAATATTGGTGTATGATTTTTCTGAATCGTTGTCTTTACACAAAGTACAACCATATCTTGGTTATGCGAGGGTATGTAGTTGGCCAACTGCCATAATAAAATCTTGACAGTCCAAAAGTTTAGCTGGACCCCAAGTTTTCTAATACATTTACAAAATACACCTTTTGCTTTCCATCTTTGGAAAATGCTTCATTTGTTTACACTTCAGTCAAAGATTCAGCTTCAATGTCTGTGCTTCATGCTTTTCCAGTTCATGTTCATTCATCAGTTCTTATGTTTCCACTGGGGTAAGCAGACTCTTCTCAGCCGATGCTCACCTTGCGAGATGTGCTGCGGAGAATGCTGCTGTTAAATCTACTATGGAGAAAATTGTCTTTCATTTGCCAGATGATGACAATAGCTCCAACAATTTTTAACATTTGACTAACATGAGCTTAGCCGATGCTTGCATTGTGGGTTAGGCTGGAGAAGATGCTGCAAAAGGACCAACCACAGGACAAAATTTTCTTTCATATTTGATATTTT
>JAUUDW010139847.1:6497-20703 GCA_032361385.1 Panulirus guttatus | reverse complement strand
TGCACCATGCACTGTTGAATTTAGCCAGTTTACTACTTCCCCATTCTAAGATGGTGAACAGGTCCACATAAAGAAAGGAAGTATTATAAGAAAAAGAACAAGTTTTGGGATATGGAGTGGTGGGAAAGTGAGTTGAAATACAGCGTACTGAGTGAATATTGTAAGGTATCTTTTCTAAAAAAATTCTAATTAAAGTTTTTAAAGAGCTGAAGGAGGAATTGAATGAATACATCATGCCTCTTCATCAACAGACCCAGTTTTGGAGAAGATGCAGAACATGCCATATATATTAATAGATCAGAATAAGAAACAAGTCCCCATAAGTGGATTAATGATACAAGAGAAGACCCTGAAGCTTCACAAGCATATTAAAGAAACTCCTGGTTCCTCATGATCTACCACGCTATTTCAGACATGCAGGGGCTAATTGGAAAAGTTGAAGAAATGCTTGAATCTTCACAACATCAGTGAGAAGGGAAAGGTTGCCATCTGTTACTGTTTTAATGCTTCTGGGGATTCTAAGTGTAAACACTGCTGGCTTATCACCATAAGAATCACAGGACATTAAAAGGAAGGAGCAGAAAGAATTTGTTTGTGCACTGGAAGGCGAACATGAACATAGGATCATGGCTTTACTGTTTGAAGAAGGGTTCATAGGATGTTTCTGTCCCAAGTTCAGCATTACTGCTAAGTGAAGGATATACATTTCAAGGTCATGCTTCTTCTGGACAATACCCCTGAACATCCAGCTAACCTGAGTGACATGCAGTTGAATGTAAAAGTGAAGTTTTTATGACCCACAATTGCTACACTCATCCAACCATTTGACCAAGGGGTGATTTCAGCCATGAAGTGTAGTGCAGTAAACTCTTTGTTTAACAGACGTAAAATCGATGGACATTAGAAAGAATGAACCAGGTCTGCCAATGCCAGTTTTTGCAGTCCACACATTCAAAACTAGCTCAAATTAACTTGATTCTTCTTGACTCTTCTAGCTCTGGGCTCAGTCCAGGTTGTGAGGGTATAAGACCCTTGAAGACTTCACCAGATATTCACTTCCTTTTGGATGATGTGTGTACAGCAAATGCATGTGACATACCCACATGCCTTTCACCATCCCAGCATTCCTATTCTTTTGCGTGCTATTTCGTGTCCTGTTTGCCCTGCAAAAACATTTTTGTCTTTTTTCCTCACAAGCATTGTGTATTTTTGATAGCCATCATGGGTCCTAATGGTAATGAGAAAAGAGAGTGTGTAAATTTAAGTTTAAATTAGAAATTTAAACCTGTCAAGAACCTCAAGTCTGGTGTGCCTGTTTCCACTTGTGTGATGAGTATGATGTTAAAAAGCAAATTGTTTTGGATATGAGAAAGGGTGAAGAAAACCCCAAACAGTTTGCTTTAAAGTTTGAAGTCAGGGCAGCAACGAGTGAAGTGACTGTTGGTGCGAGGAAGTACATGAAAGTTGCTAGCAATAAGCTGTTGGAAGAGGCTTTACATAAATGATACATGCAGCAGTGCTGAAGTGTGGTCATGGTTTGTAGTGTAGAACTGTGTGCTGCAGTGAATAAGGTTGCAAAATATATGAACATTACTTTTAGGTCTAGCGATGGCTAGTTATAGCATTTCCATATATTCCATGGCATGACCAATAGGAAAATCGATGGAAAATATTTGTGTTGCAATGGAGATTATAGAGCCACTAAGAAGACTTTTTAATAATCTTATGATAAAAGAGGATTTGTTACTAGTGCAGGTATATAATGGTGACAAAACTGGTTTGTTTTTGTATATTCTATCTGAAGATACACAGGCCAGTAAGTACAGACATTTCACTCTTGGCTCCAAAATTAGTAAGTTCACATATTAGCATTAATTCGTGCCAAAGGTGATAACACTCATTGATTGAAGTATGTGGTTATGGGGAAGTCATGGGAATCACATATCCTTTACTGTTCCCCCAAAATGTATGCTTCAACTGGAAGATTTCCTCTTTTTTTTTTTTAGTTATTTTGAACCTGAGGTATAATTTAAAAGTCCTCAAAATTGCTCCCAATGTGTAAAAGCAGTCCTACTTTTGGATGATGCTTATTCACATCCCATCATGGACAAGGTGATTAGCTGTGGTGATAAGATTAGGTACTTGGCATTGCACGTAACACCACCTCTGAAGAAGTTCTTGGGTGAAGTGATGGGTGTTTTGGAGGAGGAGCAAGACAAAGAGGAAGATATGAGAGGCAAGATGACATAAAAATACTTATCAATGACTGGAACATGCTTCTTTATGATGTGAATGCTGAGCCTGGTTTTAGGGATTTGAGCCAGGAGACTATCACCAAATTATGGAGAAGGCTGGAGAAAATGCTGCTACTTACTTGAAGATGATGAGGTTGATCATGGGTATTACCAGTTGTCAGAGGAGATTTCAGATGATGTTTTGACTGGTAAGAAAGTGATGGTGAGTCTGATGAGGAAGTTGCACAGGTTAAGCCTAGACAGCATCATTAATTTCATTGATGCCTTGTCCAGCACTGATGTGCAACCTTATTTCAAGCATTTTAAGAACTTTAAGGGAACTTACAACAAGGAAGAGGTTCCAAGGCAAAACCTAGCTAAAGCTTGACTCATTTTATCAATACTGTTGCTCCTCTTCATGCAACTTCAGTAGAGAACCTCTCACCAGCACCAGAAGAGGTCACCACATCCTTCTGGAAGCAAGAGGAGAGTCATTGTATACTCGTAAGACTGAATAATTTATGACTATCAAGAGGTACCAGATATAATAAGCATGTTGATTAAAACAGTATACCTGTTCAGTACATTGTTTTATTTCATCACAGTACTGTATTCTTTAATTTCATATATTTTCAATACCATACAGTATAGATATTTATATGCACTGTATATTTGTCCATTGTATAATGTCCATTGGTGAATGTATTCAAAATGTGGATTTGAAGGGTAATCTGTAGTAGTGGATAATGGACAATCTGTACTAGTGGACAGCCCTTTCCCTTAGCTGATCTGTTTGATTCAGGGTATAAAGCATCTGAGGCATAAGTTTGCATAGCATCTGCATGCCAGTGATGGAGTGAACAAACTTACTACATGTGACTTCTGTAAGGTGCTCAATATCAAGGATGCCATTGACATCACCAGATGCTGGAATGAAGTGAGGATTTCAACACTGGATGGTGCAAGGACTCAACAGAGGAAGGAGTATGTGCATGACTTAAGAGGTTTACCCAGCACCCTAGATCTTGCAACTACAATCTTTGAACTTGCAAAGCGGGTGCAAGGTAAGGGAACGGATGACATAGAATAGGATTGACTCTCATCAGGAAGAATTGAATGCTAATGAATTAGAGGAGAACCTGTTCCTAATTGTAAATTGATAGGGAAGAAGCTGAGTGAAGTCTTCTCCCTTGTTCAGAAAGCAATTGAAGTTTTAGAGGAACCAGACCCCTTCATTGAACCTCAAAATCAAGATGGGCCTTGAATATATGTGTCTACACAGGTAGATCCATGAGAAGGAACAAGAAACAGTAAAGCAGACAAAAAACTTCTCACTGAGCACATCCACTGCTTCAAGACGAAGTGAAACTCTGCCATGTCACCAGTACTTCAAGATGTTAACAGATAATATCAGCAGGAGAAGACTCCAGCCATTAAGTAATCATCATTTCGCTTCAGTACAGACCTTTCACAGGCAGCACTTCTTCGATATTTAGAAGAGGTATACTTAAAGTATGTTTTCTAACCCTACATCTGCCTGAATTTTTCAGTCAGGAAGGGAAGGTAAGGTGTGTGTCTCTAAAATGTTAGATAAAAGCCACAGTCCTCCCAGAAACTATTTAAAAGAAATATTTTTTGAGTCATGTAGTGTATTTGAAGGTTTGGCTATGCTGTAATTTCAGTGTAGACAGGACAGTTTCAAGGAGAAAGCAAGTAGTTATCATTGGTATCTCCCTCTTTAGCCTTTTTAGTTGAGTCCTAAGTTGAAACTTTTTATGTGAATATACTCTAATAAATTCTTGTTTAATTGTTTTATTTTCTCTGCCTTTTGGGTTAAAGTTCCTGTGTGATTAGATGAGTTGTATATATATATGCATGTGATACATTTGAAGCTTTGTGATTGCTTAGCTGTTCTATTTTTATCTTTAGATTGGAAGTGATGCAGGAGCAATGGAAGTTATGGAACATCCGCCTTTGCCTAACATCAAAGTAGAACAGGATCTTGGTTATAGTGATAATTACGATGCCCCCATGCACTCAGCCCCGTCCAGCTATGAGGGTGAACCATTTTTGCATGATCCAAAGAAAGGAGAAGAAACCAAGGTATTGAGCACATCCATTTCTTTAACTGGAATTCTGTATCATATTGTTTATATATTTATATTGATTATAGATGGTTATGTTTCCTATTTTCCAACGACATTAGTTTATCAGATGGCCACACACTTAATAACCCATTGACTGCTGATATTCTGTATACAGTACGGGACACCCCTGGCAGTTAACTGCAAGTGTGCTGTATACAATATGGGCATTTAAAAATCTTGGGCATGGTATATTGTGGAGTAGTGTCAGGAAGGAATGACTGGCAACCCAGAGTTTCCTAATTCTTTGCCAATAATTTTTTAATTGGTCAGTAACCATCAAAATGCTGTGTAGGATGATACAGGCAGCAAAAAAATATATCTATTTATCTAAATCTCTGATGCCCCTTCCTTCTGGGAACTCCCTCTAGGGGGGTGGCCACGGCAAAAGTCTCCATAACTGGTGAACTCTAGTGCTTCTTCTTAGCCTTTTGTGCCTCACCTTTAATAGGTTATGGGCAGAGGGTAACTGTAATACAGTGTTTCCAGAGGCTGCTACATTATTTTCCTACTGACTACTACTGCCAAATATTCCAGCCTATTACTTCTACCTAATGCTCTCACCTCATGTTCCTACCTATTACTGCTAACTTATGTTTCTATGTAATGCTCCTACCTACTACTTCTGTCTATTGCTCATGCCATTTTGTCAAAAGGCAATGATAGCACATAGTGCTCACCACAAGAAAACCTAAAATTATTGAGAATGAGTTTTGTGAGTTAATTGTTGTCAAGTGTTATGTGTTACAGTGAGAGATTGTATGTTTGCGGACAGAATGCCGGCAATCTACGTGTGGGTGAAGTAGAAAGAAAATACAGCTACCTGGGTCAGAGGATTGCAACTTGACAACCACTGAAGTGTTGGCTAACTACTCAGCCGTCACTAACCCTCCCAGTAATGTATATAGATTTATATGAATAATGTATATAGATGTATATGAGCAATGGAGATGTTACTGGACTCTTCGTTAATGAGGTTACACCACAAGTGAGAAGTCACTATTGGCAAGGCTGTTTGACTGGGAGTACATTCTTGTCAAAGAATTAATTTCTCCCAAGGGGCCCATTATATCCCTTTTACTGGAAGTAGCAGAGGCTTGGACTGAAGGAGCCTCAGGGAAGCGGTTCTTGGGTAACATCAGTGAACATTTATTCTCATCTCATAAGCTCGCCTTGCATGCAGGTGACGTGTTGCTATATTGATATGTGTGTGTGTGTTTTTTGGCGGAAAAATAACTATCAGATGGTGAAATAAAAAATTAATAGAATTCTTTTAACTCAATGAAAATTACTCTTCTGAGAGCACTGAGTATTTAGAATACTTGCAGTCAATTGGTTGTGTTGCTTTCTCACCTTAGGATTATTTTGCTTAAAAGAATATTCTAGTTTCACACATTTTCAGGATCCTTACATATGATATTTCATACTGAACTGTACAATTTCTTTTTATTCTGTTGCAGTATGAGCTAGATTTCATCGTAGAGTAACTTGTACACTGTAGTTCTGGTTATTGGGATCATATGAAACCAGACCTTTTCTGGTTAACCGAGTTCTCCAATGAAATAAGGTCTAGTTTTGTATTATATAAAAGAAGAAATATATCTGTTAACACAAATTATTATTACTATTATTACCATTATTATTATAAAACTCCGGAGCCCCTTATGTGGAGCTCATGGAGCTTTAAGGCTGCACTCCACAAGGGAACAAGGAAATAATTGACCCTATTAAAGCAAGAAAGCCTTCAACAAGACTATGTTCCTCTCTGTTTATCTACAGTGATATAGCCTTGTCAGAGGTGAACTCTCTCTCCTGGCATATTCCAGTAACACAGAGCAAATCCTAAAGCAAATATTAGCGTATTTTGTTGTAGCAGAATGTTGCAATAAACATTGATGAATATGATTTGAAATATGAAATAAAGTATATTGTACTGGTTACAAATTTATAAAAAGGAATGCATGTTGATGGCATCCATTTTTGATGATTCTTCATTCTCCATATAAGTTTATTGCAATTCAGTTGTAGTACCTAAAGTTCTACTTCTTCTCTTTCAGATTCTTAGAGACAGTTTCACCATTAATAGGTGTTACTGATGTATAAAGTGGAGTGGTTTTTATGTTTCTCAGCTAAAGGGGTGACATTGCTGTTGATTGGTCAGTCAGGCAGTTCATTGTTTGTATAGCCCTAGGTGGGGTGCTTGAGGATTGTTAGAATGCTTGCATTATGCCTCTTTCAAAAGGCAAAGGGGACAAAAGTAAATGCATGAAGTACAGCAGTCTTGAGTCTTTTGAGTATAGTTGGTAAGGTGCATGGGAAATTGTTGATTGAGAGGGTGGTGGCATGCACAGAACATCTGTTTAGGGAGGAGCATTGTAGTGTCAGGAGAGGTTGATGTGTGGATCAGGTTTTTCCATTGAATAATTTGTCTGAAACATATAGAGAAAGAAAGGGACTTTTATGAGTCATCAATGGATCTAAAAAGACTTAAGATAGGGATGATAGATAAATGAATGGAAGTTGAAGGTCACCAAATGCAGTGTGGAAATTTTATCATGAGAATAAGGCTTGCGTGCAAGTAGGAAGGGAGGAGGGTAAGTAGTTCTTGGTGAAGATTTGTTCCCATCAAGGGTGTGATATGTCACCATGGTTTTTATTTGTTTTTGGACCTGGGTATTATCAGACTCTACCTACTTGAGTTTATGCTGTAAGTGAAAAGTCACCTTTTGCGGCAAGGCTGTATCTTCATCAGCCAATGAAATAGAGTACAATATTCTCAAAGAACTTTTCATTTCAAAGGAGTCCTTCCTGTCCATAACACTTAATGTAGCACACCCTTTGGCTGTTGGAGCCCCTGGATAAGGGGTCCTGGGGTAACATTAGGACCGTTTCAGAAAGGGATCATGGGGTAAATACGAATAAAAAAAAAAAGGCTGAGGGACAGGTTTGCAGAATGTCAGGGGTAAATGGGATAGTAGGTGAATCAGTTGCTGTTTGCAGACAACAAAGCTCTGATGGCAAACTCTGTGGAGAAACTCCAGAGGATGGTGATATAGTTTGGGAGAGTATGGAAGGAGACAGGTGAGAGTGAACGTGAACAGCAAAGAGGAAATGAGGTTCAGCAGGGGAATGAGACAGGATAGTTGGAGTTTGACTGGGAGGACCTTTAGTAAGTGGGGAACTAAGGTACTTGAGAGTGGACATGACAGTGGATGGAACCATGGAGGTGGAGCCATGTCTGTTAGGACAAAGATAGGTACCCCATGTTTAAAGTTAGTATAGTCCCAACAGCGTTGTGTGGATGTGAAACTTGGGCCTTGAATGGAAAGAAAGGACGAGGATGAATGTGTTAGAAATGAAATGTCTAGGATAATGCATGGTGTGAGGTGGGATGATTATGAAAGGAATGACAGTCTGATTCTGAGGGAGTTGACCTTGGTGTGTTGGAGGGTTTGGACATATGTAGAGAGAGAGAGAGAGAGATGGGAGGGAGAAACCATTTCTGTGGAAGGTGTTCTAATATATGGTGTGGAGGAAAAGCTGTAAGGTGCAGTGTCTTTCCCAGTAACTATGACCTGGCACATTTCAAAACACAGGTCTTTCACTTTCTCAAAAATTCGTAAATACTTTCCCTTTTTTCTTTTTCCATTTCTTAATTCTCTTTATATTTCAATTAAGGTCCAGCCTTGATATGGACTTTTATCTGTAACTGGAGCCTTTAACATAAAAAAAGGTAGTTGGTTGGCAGCCAACGACTAAGGAGGTATATTACCAGTACTACCCGCCTGGGTATCAGGAGGGTTAGTGACATGAGCTTAGTGAGCCAGCACTTTAGTGGTTGTCAAGTTGCACTCCTCTGACCCAGGTAGCTGTCTTTTCTTTCTGCCTCACTAACATGTGGACTGCTGGCATTCTGTCCACAAACCTACAATTTCTCCTTGTCATATGTAACACATGACAACACTTGATTCACGCAGCTCGTTCTTCATAACTCTAGATTTTCCTGCGGTGAGCTCTATGCGCTAGCCCTGCCTATTGGCAAAATTGTAGGAGCAGTAGTTAGAAGTAGTAGGTAGGAACATTTAGGCATGATCATTAGGTAGAAACATTAGATAGAAGCAGTAGGTAGGAGTATTAGATAGAAGTAGTCATTAGGAACATTAGATAGGAGCATCTGCAAACACTGCACTTGAGTTGCCCTCTGCCAGTGGCCTGTTAAGGGTGAGGCACTAAAGGCTAAAAAGCAGCACTGGAATTCTTTAATTATGGAACAGACATCAGAGATGTAGATAGTAGTTTGGATGAAACTGAGAATGTCAGGAGCCAACAGCTCTTTGAAATTAGTAAAGAAAAGATCAGCTGAAGATCATAGAAAGAAACCCAGTAAATATAAAGTTTAAGAAGATGTGAAGAAGTAAAGTAATGAATAGTAAAGAAATGTTTGGTGGATGGATTTAGGTATACAAAGAAACTGCAAATTCAGATAATTTAAAGATATTGAAAAAAAATATGTGATAAAGAAAGTTCAAGAGATAGGGCCTCATTAATGTAAAATTACCTTTCTTTAAGGGTACATATTGGTAATTACACATTGAAATATACAGAAAATATATGCATATTGATAGTCTGTATATATATTCCGAATCTTTATAATGTTTTATTTATTTTAGGTAGAAACTGAGGATTCCACTGAAGTATTGGAAGATGACCTGGGCGTTAATTTCTCAAACATGTTACAGTCTACCCTTTCAAGTACCGGTACAGATGGTGTTGATCATTCCAGTCTGCATTCTCATGTATGTCTTATTTGTTGGGGTTTTAAGATTAAGAATGTGCTATAGGGTAAACTGTAGTTAGAAACAAAATTGTTGTGTAGTTGTAGGTTATCACCAGCAGATAATAAATATTTGAGGCTGTCAGAAAGTGTGACTGAATTATATGGTTCTGTATAAGAAGAAAATCTATGTAGTCCTAAACTATGTAAATACTCATAACAAAGTGAAGTTGTTTTGCATGTAGATCAAAAGCATATTTGAGAACGAATGGAATGCTTGATCATACATGTTTTGTGATTTCCCAAACAGTATCGTACTGTTATGTTCATTATGATGGCAGTATATCAACCTTGATAAAGTGTGCTTGGCCTCCATACCCTGACAAAGTAGCCAGCCAGCTATACTGCAAAGAAAGGTGTGAGTAGGGTTGATCAAAAAAGAAATGATAGGGTAAGAGAGAGATTTGGTAGGAAGAGGGAGATGTATGAGATAGTTGAAGAGGGTGTGCTAAAATGGTGTGGACGTACAGAAAGGATGAATGATGAGAGGTTAACTAAGAGTGTATACACGACAAAAGTGGAACGAACAAGGAAAATGGCAAAACTGAGGAGGAGGTGGAAGGATGGTGTGAAAGAAGTTGTGAATGTTAGGGGCCTGAATGTGCAAGAGGGTGTAAGGCTTGCATGTGATAAGAGTAAATTGGAGTTAGGTGGTATGCAGGGGATGATGTGCTATCAGTGGGCTGATCTAGGGCATATGAAGCAGTCAGGGGAAACCATATAAAGGTTTGCATGGCCTGGTTGTGGCTAGGGGGCTCCAGTTTCTGTGCATTACACATGACAGCTAGAGAGTGGATGTGAATGAATAAGGCCATTCTTCATCTGTTCCTGATGCTATGGTGTGAAATGATGAACAAGTATGAAAAAAATACATGTGTAGATGTAGGTAGATAGGGCTGTGCATGCGTTACGTTCCTTTAAATGTGTGATGAGGTAGTATAGGTAAGATATATATGAAATATTACAGCGCTTACAAAACTTACTTTAGTGCTTGATGCTTGGGTGGGTGAATACCTTACCATACAAATGATTAATGTTCATATGATACTTGTATTTTAAGTTTTTTATGCATAAGTTGGTTATTTCTCCTCAGGTGAGCCTAGAAGCATGGGACGGTGGCACGGCAGCACGTGGCCTTCCTGGCCACAATCTTCAAGCAACTCCTGCGTCGCACAACGTTCTCTCTCATCACCAACAGCAGAAGGTCAGTCACTTTTTATGAGATACTTGTTGCACTTCATATACTTTGTTTCTACCCCAGAACTGAGTGGATTGGATTAAGTTGCTTTTTATTTCGATGTATGTATATACTTTAACATTCTGGGGTGTTTAAGGATTTTGATAAGACAGTGTGTTTGCTAGCTCTTCATATATTGATATGTCGAGGTTCATCATTATTAGACTGTAATTCAATGATATTTTTCATGATGAAATGGTAATTTTGTTTGATAAATAATTTGGATTCATCAGTGAGGACTCCTATAGAAATAATTGGAAATGAAGTTTGAAAAACAGTTCATGTGATGGGTTGAAGATGCAGGGAGCCCAGAGATTGGTTAAAAGGATATTGAGGAAGTATTTTTGAGGGAAGCACTACTTTGAATGAAAATTTGGAGATAAGGAAAATTCAGATGCTGGGGAAATTTGTAAGGATCACCCTTTACAAGGTAAGCAAAGATTATGAGATGTAAGATAATCAGTATGCAAAAAGGAATGATCAAAGTAAGCTATGTGAAAGTATGTAGATAATCAGTATGCAAAAAGGAATGATCAAAGTAAGCTATGTGAAAGTATGTAGAGATTACTACATCCTATATTTTGAGTGTTTTGTTTGGGCTTCAGCTAGTTTGATGATTGCAAGAATAAGCAGCAGCTTGAATATTTAGGAAAATTTTTTACACGCTGAAAAGCTGTGTGTCTGTCAGTCTTTATTTAGGGAGTGTGGTTGCACGAATATGTTATAAGTGAGTTTAATGTTTCATTACATGCTTTGATTTGTCAGCAGTGTAGCTGGATGTTGTATAGTTGTCTTGATTGTCAGGCTGGTCATTATGCATAGATGGGTTGCTGACATTTTGGGTGTGTTAAGGGGAACCTTGAGGTTTACCCTGTAGGGATTCATCAGTATGTTTGTCTGCAGGCCATCACACAATTCTCATATGTTTTTGTATTACACTAAAATCATATTTGATCCAGGTCCATAGGAGAGGCATTTAGATTTGGTAAACATACAACATAGTGGAAACTTTTTGTATAGATTTCATTCTGGCCCTGGGCCAGCTGCTTTGCTTTGTCAGGGTTGTTACTAAGTTTAGTGTATTATTGACTGACACCAAAATATTGGGGGCACTCTGGCAAAACTAATATTCCTTGGATCATAAGTACAGTATTTGTTTATGGTAATCATATTTCAGATGTTCATGTATATGTGTCTCTCGGTTTGGTTATGTACTTTATTAATTCTTCTCTCAGTGTACTTTTGTTATTTTTTAAAATTGTCTAAGTTCATTGATTATCTATAAATTATCCCTTTGCAAATTTATTTCCTCATATTTAGTGTTGAGGCTTTGTACCTTTTTATTACCACTATGAATTGAACTAGTAGTTAGAATAAAGTAAATAAAACTATAGTTGGTGTTTTATAGTTTTTAAAGTGTGAGAATATAACTTTAATAGAGCGAAAATAGTTATTATCCTGAGAGTGAAATGTATCTCAGTAGAAGTCAGTCTTACGTGAATACTAGTAGCAAGGAATTTGGAAATCTTGTAAGGGTCTGAACTGAGCATGTTCTAATACTGAAGATATTAGTCCATCAGAGAGAGTTGCTTAGTAAGGGGGAGGTGTAAAACACCATTTTACTCTATAACTGGGGTGCACCAACATGATTCGAATTCACCCCCTTTGACTACCATGATATATATGAGGCTGACTAATGTTTATTCACTGAGACCACTAACCATACAGCAACTATCTTTGGCCTGCAATATAGTAGGCAGTGAGCTCTAAGCATTGCCTCAGCAACCACTTGTTTACACAGTTGCTTTGTACTACTTTTCTGTGTGACCTTTGCTTTTGGTCTTTTGAGATGTCACATCTGTATCCTTATCTTTTGATTCTCATTAGTGATACAAATGGCAAGCAGTTTGGTCTATTTGTAGGGTTTCATTGGCCATCTAGACTAGCTAGAATGTACTGAGTTCTTTGTACTGGTATAGTGGACAACACTACTTTCTCTATTTCATACCATTATTTTGTGCTTTAAAATAAGATTATGCTTTATAGAGTAATTTTTTCTTTATTTCGTATTTGAATTTTTGGAGGTTTAGACGGATAAGATGTTTGGGTTATCAGTACTTCCCGCCTGGGTATCAGGGGTGTTAGTGACATCTGCTTAGTGAGCCAGCACTTTAGTGGTTGTCATGTTGCACTCCTCTGACCTAGATAGTTGTCTTTTCTTTCTGCCTCACTAACATGTGGACTCCTTGCATTTTATTCACAAACATACAATCTCTCCTTGCCATATGTGACAGTTAACTCGCACAGCTCATTCTTGTCACTCTAGATATTCCTGCGGTGAGCACTGTGCACTAGCCCTGCCTTTTGGCAAAATGGTAGGAGTAGTAGATAGAAGTAGTAGGAGTGAACATATAGGCATGATTATTAGGTAGAAACATTAGGTAGAAGTAGTTGGTTGGAGCATTAGATAGTAGTAGTCATTAGGAGCATTGGGTACAAGCCTCTGCAAACATTGCACCAGAGTTGCCCTTTGCCAATGGCCTGTTAAGGGTGAGGCACTAAAGGCTAAGAAGCAGCACCGGAGTTCTTTAGTTATGGAGACTTTGTTGCCGTATGAGGTAGTTCCAATTGGAACAGGTGTCAGAGATGTAGACAGATGGATAGATAGAAGATATCAGATTTTTATTATGGTGGTGGCCATAGACAAGGGGTGGGTAAGCAATGGCTCCCAGGTCAGATTCAGCCCATGACAAGATATAATCCAGCCTGCAATATTATCAAAGTGGACAAATAAAAATCAGGTTTTTTAAGTTGCATTATTAAAGGAAGAATAAGATCAGCCTGTGCATGGCTGCTGTCTTCATGGACATTACTAGAGTAAAAGTTCTTATGAATACTTTCATTTCATATGCAGAATTGTGTTTATACAGATAAAATACTGCTTACCAGTAATACAACCCATTACTGGCAGTGTGGTATATACAAGTGGTATGTTAACTATGGCCTGATTGTGTTCATTTTTATTTGCAATTTTTTGCTGTTTATCAATGGGAGTTACAAAACAGTTTAGCCTGTAGTCCTCATAACAACGTCCAAGTGGCTGTGATTTAAGCGAGTGAAAGTACTGGACTATGATAGTGTTATGAAATATTTTCTTGGCAGAACTGGGGGATTGTAATGCTAGAATTTATTGATTTTTTCATAATGTAAGCTGAGATGGCATAGGCAACTAAACGCCATAATCAAGGCCATCTCATTAACACTATAGAAATATAGATTTACATTTTTCTTCAGACTCGATTGCTGGTACCTGTATTAGTAAGGTAGTGCCAGGAATGGACAAAAAAAAAAAAAGGTCGCATTCGCTTACATCCATTCTGTAGCTGTCATGTGGAGTGCAATGAAACCACAGCCCCCCATCCGCAACCAGGCCCCAAAGACTTTTCCATGGTTTTCCTCGGCCACTTCACATTCCCTGGTTCAGTCCATTGACGACACGTTGACTCCTGTATACTTTTATCTTTCCATTTCACTTTGCCCTATGCACACCTTTTACCCTCCTACATGTTCAGGCCCTGATCACTCAATATCTTTTTCACACCATCCTTCCTTCCATCTCCAGTTTGGTCTCCCCCGCCTTATTGTCCTCTCCACTTCTGACATATATCTTCAGTGTCAGCCTCTCCTCATGGCCAAACCATTTCAGCACACACTCTTCAGGGGCCCGAATTTATCAACCAACCCCAAGGGGAGGATG
>JAUUDW010139736.1:0-15129 GCA_032361385.1 Panulirus guttatus | reverse complement strand
CTTTTCCAAACTCAGTCACCAACTTCTGCAGTTTCTCACTCAAATCAGCCACCAGTGCTGTATCATCCGCGAACAACTGACTCACTTCCCAGGCCGTCTCATCCCCAACAGACTGCATACTCGCCCCTCTCTCCAAAACTCTTGCAATTACATCCCTAACCACCCCATCCATAAACAAAACAAACAACTAAGAGGACATCACACACCCCTGATGCAGACTGACCCTAGCCTGAGCCAGGTACCCATCTTATTGACCAATCCGTAGGGATGGATGAACAGCTGGGTTGACTGTGGACCAACTGCCGCAACCAGGATTCGACCTATGCGCTCGACCCCGGGCAGCCCGTCAATGCATCACAGTCAGGAACACTAATATTTATACCTATGCAGTGAAACCAAATTTCACAAGCATCACACCACAGAGCATCATGAACCATATTAACCTCTTGGACCTTATGCAAAATTATCTTCAGTATCATCTATAAATTCTTCATTTGAACTTGAGTCTACACTATCATGGTCATCAGCTTATTTGTTATTCTTCATTTGAGCTTCATCCACACTTGCCTGCTGAAGCAAGTTTGCTTTTTTGTCTCCTGTATTTCTGACAATCCTGGCATAATTTCTTTGTCACATATCTTGTGAGTTTACCACAATTCCCACACTTTGGCACTGCAAATACAGAAACAAGACCCTTAACCTTGTAAGAGGAGCTGTCATGTAATTAAACTAAACAACTAAGTCTCACACTTCTACTGAAATAGTGGAACAGCTGAAAACACGTCCTTTCACCTTTGCAAAGCTAGCTTTGGGAAATGGCTACTTGCATTTGAGGTGCCTCATACAGTTCATTGTGTTTTAGAACTACCTGCTGAGGTTGATATGGAGCTTTATATTTTACTGAGAGTAATTAACTAAAGCAATAAGAGTTATAGATATCAAAAAAAAAAATAAGACAATCAATGTATTATGTACCATGTTAATGCTTGTTGGGGCCAGGTGTGTCTGCTCTTGCTCTGCTTTGCTATAAAACAACTTGTATTAAAGACAAAGTCTTACATCAATCGCAGTGAGAAATGGTATGCTGGATTCAAGATTAATAACATACATTTTTAATGACAACCTGGAACAAAATACAATATCCAAATATAAAATCTTACATAATAAATCAAATCAAGGCCAAATGAAGGCACTCTGTTTGAAATAGTTCTCTCATAATGGACACCGAAAATCAAGGTCCAGGATACAAGTGTAAATCTTATGAACTTGTACAGCGAATAAGAAAGTGTAATCAACATACTGTAAATGCACAAATATAAATATTTTTCCTGTTTACGCCATGGCAAATATGACTAACTTAAATAAAAAAGAAGGGAATCAGATATGGGTTTTCGTAAAAAGAATGCTGACATTGCACATGTCCTCTGTCTTGGTGGTTTAAAGCCACGTAATGCAGAGGTAACAGTGGAAGGATTGCTGTGAGACTGTCTTAACACTTGGTATTGTTATGACTGTCAGGAATTGACAGAGGAAAAGTATAAGGTTATAACTGATATGACAGAAGTAATCAATAACTGATATGACAGAAGTAATTACTTGGTATTATTCATCATGCAAAACTGCTGTGAAGAATTTAATTGACAATGTACGTATGCTAAACAGGATATGTCAAGAGCTTGAGAAAAACCTTTCAGATTTGCAAAGTATGGTATAGGAAACTGAAGATAATCATGAAGAAATACTAAATTTGAAGGAAAACTCGTACATGATAACTGATAGTGAAAACTGAGGGAATCAGAAAATTGAAAATGATATCAAAAATATAAATGACAGGATAAGTAAGTCACCAGTTAAAGTAAACACTAAACAGTTACCCACAGGATATAACCAAGAAGTCTCAAATATGCCTGTTAACATCAATCAAAATACATAACAAAAAGCGCCATGAAAATAGTATTGTTTTTAAAGTATCTAAAGCAGATGATATCCACACAGACATAAGGAAAATATTATGATTTAACAGAGTTCATAATAATTGCTGCAGATTGTGATGTTCAGATTCACAAAGATGACATTTAACATGATTGTTAGACTACCGAAAGTTGGTATCTTTTAAGTTACTGGAGAACGAGAAAACATATCTCAAATATTTAAGTAAGCTAATGGCATGTCATGACATGCCCCCAGAAGTAAGACAGCTGTCCAAGAAATTAGCTGAAGAGGCAAAGCAGAGGGATGTATCGAGTGAGAGGGCTCTCAAGTGGCAGGAGAGACATGAAGAAGTGAAAATCATTGGGCTTTTGAGTATAATGAAACTACAAGACTGTTATCTTTATCAACATAAAGAAAACCCAAACAGAGGCAGAACTGGCAATGAATCAAATTTGATAGACCTAATTATGTCATATGAAGACAATAAGATATTTGATATTGCACTATCTAGTTCTACTGGGAAAAGAGATCATTCAGTAATAATTTCCAACTTCTGGGCACATGCTAAGCCTAATCATTTACAAGACTAAGTTTTCTTTTATGATGCAAAATATGAAAAATAAAAAAGGTTATTGGTAAGATAGACTAGAAAGAGTTATTCAAACACTGCCACGATGATATGAGACAGAGTGGATCCGGCTGATGTAAATAAAATGCTATTTGGCATTTACAATAAAGATATCCTAAATATTTTGCAGCTCCAATCAAACTGTACAACTAGAATGGGAAATTGGGGACATAATTTGAAATTATATCATCAGCAGTAGAATAAATGTCTCAGATTTTCTTTTTCAGTGTCAAAATTGCAAAACTCTGGAATAATCTGCCTGCAGCAGTGATCACAGCCACATCCATCATTTAGGCAAGCATTGGAGGAGAAAGCAGATCCTCTATGACTTTTGAACACCAGTACTAGGACTCATAAGATGCCAAAACCTGAGGTCAACAAGTAAGGTAAAGGTATGCAATATACTTATACAATATCAACAGAAGCTGTTAAACCTCAATTAGTAGCTAAAACAACTGCAGAAATATACCAATACAATAATCCCTTGACTTAACGGACTAACAGGGGGGAGGGGGTGTCTGTTAATGCTGCAAGTCCGTTAAATCAAATGTAACCATTTTTTGATACAATATACAGTAGTACAATACACAGTTCACACACTTTCTTTTAACTCCTCTATCACTTAATGCTATTGTGAATTGTAAGGATTGCAAAATCATTTTATAAATAAAGTCACAATTCTCTGTATAAAACCTGACTGCAGTATAGCTTGAGGCAGACTGAGACTGCTACCAAAAACAAGTATAATATGAAAAGTGCATGGAGCAGCATTTAAAATTTTTTTTTTTCAATCATTATTAATTAATGCATTATTATCTGCACAGTCCATTAAATCCGAAATCCATTATATTGGGGTCCGTTAAATCGAGGGATTACTGAATTATATTTGTATCATACTGGGGTCATCCTGCATCTCTGTTTATTCACAACCAGTGTCATTTTGGTACAGTTGTACTTCTCTAATCCGACGCTCTGAGGTCTGGCAACTCCCATGCTCCGGCATGTTTTGAATCTGCCACCATAGTTTGTGGATCTGCCACCAGGGTGGCGCTGTTAGCAAGTTACCAGCGAAAAGGTGCTAAAATCTGTTTACACTGCAGCTGAGCTAATTAACAGTTCTGTTAATTTCTTATACTTAGCTGTATCTTAGCCTTTCGGTGTCATCCAAGAGACCAAGAGGTACAGAAGATGGTGATAGTGCTAATAAGCATTAGCATAAATCATTATCGATGCTTGGAAAAAAGGCGTTACTGAGAAAATCAGATAAAGGAACTTCTGTAAAGACTTTGCGTGAGTACTATGAGACTGGATCGTCAACTGTGTATGACAAAGAAACAAAAGGAGTAGATTTTTACTTTTTTTTTTTTTTGCTGAAAATGAATGCCAGAAAAGTTTAAAGTTTTGGAAAACTTTAAAAGGTGCTCAGAGTACAGAATATACAGGGCAATTATAAAGTGGTTTAAGCTGCGACGTAATGAAGGCGTAAGCATTTCTAGGGAGATGCTTAGGTGCGACAAAATTTGTGGATGTATTTGTACAGTTAGTGGCAGCGGAAAACTTAGCCCCAGAATAAGTGTAGAATGCTGACGAATCTGTCTTGTTTTGGCATCATATGCCATGGAAAACCCTTACCCAAGAATTGAGGAGTCTCCATCTGGGAGTAACAATTCTTGGTTGCAGCAATGCTGCAGAAACACATGAAACCAAGCTGATGGTAAATGGTAAGTGTTCACTCGAGGGCCTTTAAAGGAATAAAAGTTCTTCCATTTATCTACTATGGTACTAAAAAAGGGTGGATGACAACTGAACTTTTTCTTGAATGGTTTGAAAATTACTTCGTGCATGAACCTAGAGCACACTGTAAAGGAGCATCCACACTACCTGGCAGTGCCTAGTAGGCACGAGTGTTAAGTCTGTCATCAGACACTTTGTGGTAACTTTGACGGGCAAATCAGCGGATTGCCATTGCGCGTAATTGAGTGAAAACAGACTGCCTGGTAGTTTGAGGCTGGGTCCGGAGCAGTGGTGCTGCCAGCCACAGAAAGTTATCACTCTTTACACCATATAGTTTCCTGCACTGTTCTTTAGTTTTGTATTACACACACAGCTCTATTTTTTTCCTTTCAACTTTGCTGCGCTTGATGATACTGAACTTGTGGCCTGCCAACCACCTACTGGCTGCTGTATGACTTGACTGCCCAACCACCTCAACAGTGTGGACAACAACACAGGCATGCCCGACAAACTTTGCCCGGTAAGGGCACAGCGCACCAGGAACTGCTGTATAGTGTGGATGTGGCTTATATAATTGTTCGGCACACCTCAAAGCAGAACCTTGTTTGGAAGCATTATTGGTTGTATTATTTCGTGCTCTAAGCTCTGTTCTACCTTTCATAGCACAGGAATATGTATGTGGAATGAGCTGGCAAGACTAGGGTTGGGCATATGTTTACATAGGGAGTTCCCTTAGGAGACGATTTCTGCTTTCCAGCATTTTCTGTGGTCTGGCAATGGCCAGGCCCCAAGGTTGCCGGTTTACAGAGGTTCAACCTGTAATATGAAAGTTACCTGTTAGGCATTTACCAAACCTATGCTTCAAAATCATCAAGCAGAAAAAACATACATTTATGTTCTAGAACCAAGAACTTTAAGGTCAGGTTCCTGCACAATGGCTGAAGTGATCAAGAAAAATCCTGAGGTATCAACCAAGGAATATGGCATACCTAAGGAAGTTTCTGGCACTAAGGCTGTTTGTTCCATTTTATGAGTACCAGAGTTAACCCTAAAAACAGAATAGATTATGGTTTTTTTTTTTTAAAGATTAGGATAAAGAGATACATTTGGCTGCAATAACTCTAACCAAAAGCAGAGCAACAACTGCAATTGCAACTATGTAAAAAACAGGTGAGAGATATATTGCCAGTGATGCATTGGCTTTGGTGATAAACATCTGGGGTACCAATCCTAAGGAAAGAACCCACACGAAAACATTCATACCTACACCTTGCATACTCCTTGAAGATAATAAGCTTGGAGAAAAAAGTGTCTTCTGACATCGGAATTTTCTATTCTGACCTAGAAACGGGAGGAATCTGTATGCACCTCTGTCTATCAGGTAACAGACAGCTATAGTAATTTCCATCAAAATATGATTCTGCACCCTGGTTTGGGATATTTGGTGAGGTGAAAACCCATAAAACTAATAGCTCCTTTCTGATGATAATAAAGGACTTGATCTTCTATCCAAGAGCTTGTACCTACTTGAACCTTTGAAGAATGGATGCCTTATCCATGATTTAATATATCAACCTAATCTATGAAGAATATGGGGCTCTTCATGGCATGGGTTTTTGAGAATCACTGTATCAGTCAACCATAATAAATATTTGAAAAGTTCTTGGGAAAGCATTCTCAGATCTTACTGTAAGAAAGAATCTGTTAATTAAGCAAGTAATCTGCTAGCATGCTGAAAAAATGAACTTTCCCAGAAGCTGTAATAATTGAAAACAAGACACCAAAGTCTGGATCTTCATGAACAATACAGAAAATGCATCTTCATGAACAACATAGAAAATGCAGTCAACAGCCTGGCTCCTGGAGATACAAAGAGACCTGCCTGAGAACACACGTGCATCCCTCATAAGGGTCACTCTCCAACCCCTTATTTCATAGCTTTTAGGCTAATAAATCATGAACCACAGAGTTTTCGAGTAAGGTAACCCCCCACAGTTGGCAAGGGGCCTCTGTACAACATTTACTGTCTGGTGTTTATGGTATCATATAGCAATCATTTACAAATAAAAACATGCACAAAAGTAATAAAGGAACAAAAAGTTTAAATAGCTTGGGCCTTGTTTAAGAGACTATGGGGATAGAAGACCTATGAAGTCTACACTAGAAAGTAAAAAAGTTTACAATTATCATACTACTACTTGTATATGACTCATTCACTTTAGAAGTTCCAAATTTTGGGCTGAACCAAAATATGCAAGCATCTTTTAAGTCCAGGCTGAATGTCCATTTTTTTTTTTTTTTGCTGAAATGTCTGGTGGATGCTCTATTAAGTGGTCAATTTAATCATTACTTCATGACTTAAATGTTTGGCTAGGACAAATCTGAACTCATTCTTTCTTTGCTTGATTCTTTATGAGTTGGGAAAATAAGGTGTTTTAAAATAGGTTCCATCACAGGCTCTAAGACATCCATGTTTATCAACTGCCTGGTGTATCCTTGTATGAGTTGTAATGGGGGTTTCCTTCAATTTTCCTTAACTGGGGTAGCAATCAATTCCAACTCCATCCCACAGGTCTATTTCCATTAAATATGCCCACCTATCAAGCTTCACCAAGCCAATAAAGTTCTAAACTTGACCCTCAACCAGCAAGGAAATATTCTGAGGAAACACTGTTTAAAGACCCAGCTTGTTTGCCTCAAACAGGCACATACACCTATGACATTAACATATTTAGAATCAAAAAGATCTAACTTCTATGAGGAGTAAGAAGAAATGGCAAAACCCACTACAACTGCTTTTACAATCAGTAGTGACAAGATCTAAACTTGTTGCACCTTTCTTCCAAGAGAGGACAGAAAAGAACAATTTCTTGACAATGATAGTTCTATGTCTAACTCATTTAACCTCCTGAATGGCTTCATGGGAGAAACAGACCATACAAGGCTCAAAAGTGTCACAGCTCTCATTATATCATTGCTTAGCGTGAGAGTAAAGTCTCACTGTAGAGGCTTGAAAACAGTTTTAAGGCAAAGCCCAAGTCTAACCTTGTGACGTCTAATTTAACCGAGTGCTCCATCACTGAGGGAAAGATTTCACCTACGGCAGAAACATCTGCAGAAATTCTGAGTAAACCTCCAGGAAGATACATATGAGGGAAGATGAATTACAAAACACAGACTGTCTCCAGATTGCATTAGACCTGACAAGTCCTGGGGAAACTATTTAGAACTTACTGGGGAACTCTGTCCCTATCTTATCTGTTGGACCCTAATGGAAAAAGTCCAAGAGAAACTGAGTATTCTAGTTTCTCACTCATAAACAATGCTCTTAAAATGCTAACAGTAAGGTCTGGTCTTCAAGATGTTAGAGAGAGTCTAAGTTCTCAATGTTTTAAAAACAAATCAGGGTTGATATGAATGAATGAATGAGGCAGCGGTTTGAAATTCCTTCCAAATGAAAAGACAGACTAAGGAATATAAGCAAGACCTTGTAGCTGTAAGGTGGGATTCCAATGAAATTTGAAACATTTCTTAAGTTCCTTTGAGTCCAAAAGGAAGGTTTCTAACCTGAAAAATTTAAAAGGTATTTTCCTCAGACAAGAAGGGTAGGTCCAGTTGTGCTCTCAAACATAAAGCATCCAAACTTCTATGCCAAGGTCTTCTATCATACACTCGTCATTCAATAAAAAGGAAGGAATTATATCCGTATTGCTTTAATTTCATACAATGTGATCTCAAATGATCCATCCTTTTGTAACAAAGCAAACTGAGGAGGTACCAGTTATTCTACACATGTGCTAGAACAAGATGCTGAAATCCACTTTTGACAGCAAGCACCCTAAGGAAAGATGTTTTTTTTTCAAAGTAGCTGCCTCAATAAATACACTTCACATGGAGTTCCTTGGCCTCAACATGACTCATACAGTTGACAATAATATGCTCTGGACTTGGGTAATGATGAGCGCTGATCCTGAAGATGTTAATGTCCTACTCTTAAGTCTTTGATTCCACTCCCAGTTATAACCTAACACAGAAATAAGTGGGAGGTTAGGGATCTTTTTTACTGATTTATTTTTTGGGGGGGTGAAAGCACCTCAGCTGTAGAAACATAAGGCTGAAAAAAGCAGCAATCAACTCCCACAAGAACTACTTGTAGGTGCAACCAAAACAGTGTACAGTTGCAGTTGTTTGGCTAGAAGCAGCCAATCCCCCAGTGTAGGCCCAGGTAGAAAACCTCAGAGGTGGAGTTAGAGATTCTTTTCAATTCTCTGGTTGAAGCTCCATCCTATCTATCTACAAGCTATGACTTATGCATGCTTACAGGACCTGAAGTGGAATACAAGATTTGGCAGTATACAATAAACATCTCCCTAACATTTCATTGGTAGGCTTGGTCGTGTGGTACTGCTGGGATATTAGTCTATTCATGTATCCTCCTGGGACCTACAATGATCTTGTCATATGATCATAACTGCAGTAAGAACCCATCATGCAAAAAAAAAAAATTATTTTGTGAGCTGATGGCTGCTGAATACCCTTGCTTCTTGGAAGAGTGAAGAATGATAGAAAAGGGCCTATACTAATACTACAAGGACCAGCCATCACTGAAATTCAACTAGCATATCACTCGTATACTAGTCAGGGCAATGGTACTTTCTGGCCAAGAGTATATTTTATGTAAATTCTTTCTCTTGAATTCCCAATGATGACTCAGGAACTGAGATATCTTGCTTGAGAAGGATTCATATGGGACACTGCCTTTGCCTGTCATGATAAGCAACTGTAACAATGGGACTAACAGCCACACCTGTGGCACTCCTGGATCCAAAGCACAAAACTGGAGCCACCACTCATTCTACAAGCCACAGCACATCACCCTCCCCATTATAGGAGCTCCATATAAATCTGGCAATCACATGCCTCTTAGATGTGCTCCTTCTTCATTTCATGCATCACCACCAGCATCACAAGACACCTGCCAAATCTATCTCCTATTTCTCAACAAGTCTCACTTGACCTCTCCTTCCCACCACAATCCTGTAACACCTATAGTTCTTTACCCCTGAGCTACCTCATCTTTTCTGTATTACCCCAATAAAGCACTCCTGTTGTTAACTGTGTTTCCATACTCCTCTCTCAGTTCCATGCACCATAACCCACCAAAAGAACACCTGCTAAAGTGGAGACTCTTTGAACTGACTAAGAGAGAATTTGAAAATGTTCTTACTGAGCTATCATCAACCTTCCTTGACCCCAGCTGCCACAAAACTTTTCCTGCCATCTACCAGCAACATTCCACTCTTATCCCTCCACCATCTGAGAGAGAGAGAGAGAGAGAGAGAGAGAGAGAGAGTGTGTGTGTGTGTGTGTGTCACTCAACAAAGGATACCTTAATGACAGCAACCTTTATAGGTGGCAGGTCATGGTGCATGACCTCTCCTGACCACCTAATCTCCAGAGGATCTCCTTCCAGACTGCCTTCATGACATGAACTCCATTCTTATATTATCCTGGGCACCACCAAGGGAGAGCAGTTGGGTAGATGACTTGCTTGAAACAAGTGTGCCCCTCCAGTAACTGGACTCTTCCACCATGACTCAAGACTCAGCTTGCCCACAGGGTGCCTCCTCTGTCAGCAGAAGTTCCCTATATGACTCCTGACATTTCATCTTCTTGGCAGGTTTCATTGCAAATCCCCTTCTTTGACATTCACTCTCAGAAGGATTCACATGGGACATCGCTTTTGCCTGTCATGAGAGGCAGCTAAAACAAATGGACCAACAGCCAAGGCTGTAACCCAAGCATGAAACAGTTGTGGTATATGTGCCCCCAGACCCCCCACCCCAACCACCACCAACGAACCTGGCAGTCATGCACCTCCCCTATGTACTACTGCTTCATCTAATGTATCTTCATTAGCATCACAGGACAACTGCCAAGCCTGTCGCTAATTTTTCACCCAAATCAGTAACCTCACCTTCCTATTACAAACCTGCAGCACCTATAGCTCTTCGCTCCTGAGCTACCTCGCCTTCTCTGTAGTACCCCAATAAAGCTCTATTGTTGTTAACCTTGTTTCCATATTCCTCTCACAGTCCCATGTACCATAACTCCCACCATAAGAATACCCACTAAAGTGGAGAACCCTGGAGTTGACTGAGAGACAATTTGAAAACTGTTCACAAAGTGCTGCTATTGTCAACCTTCTTTAACCCCTGCTGCCACAAAACTTTTCCCACCACTTGCCAGCACCATCTCACAATTGTCCCTCCATCAAGTGTTGCTACAGAAAGACAACCTTACTGACAGCAACCTGATGTGGTGGCATGTCATCATGCATGACCTCATTTGACTACCTAATCTTCAGAGAAATGACTCTAGTGGCCCAGCCCCTATGGGATCTCCAGTTCCCTTAAGTATAACTTTTCCTGCCAGACTGTCTTCATGTCATGACCTTCTTGCCTCTTATATACCAAAGGCATCACCACAGAACTGCAGTCATGCAGATGAATGGCTTGATACAATTGTACCACTTGGGTACCTTAGTGAAGTCTTGCCACATGACTTCAAACTCAAGGCACCCCAAGGAAAAAGGCCTCCTCTGTTAGTAGAATGACCACTGGTATTTCATCTTCCTGACAGGTTTTTTAATGGTGACTCTCTCTGGCATGACTCCTATGGAACATCACCTTTGCCTGCTATGAGAAGCAGCTTTAACAATGGGACCAACAGCCATGCCTATGGCACTCCTGCAACCCAAGCACATAACAGCAGCTGCAACCTCATGAACCATGGCACTTGCCACACCCCTTTCAATAGGAGCTTCACATAAACCCAGCAGCCATGCACCTCTCCCATGTGCTCCTGCTTCAACTCCTGCATCTTCTATCAACATTATGGGACCCCTGCCAAACCTGTCTCCTATTTCTTAATCTACCTCACTTGACCTCTCCTTCCTGCCACAATTCTGCAACACCTGTGGCTCTTAACCCTATTGCAAGAAGCAACTGGAACAATGCCATGTCTGTGGTACTCTTATAACCCAAGCACAAAACAGCAGCTGCCACTCCATGAGCTGTGGTAGTTGTCACACCCCTTCCAATAGGAGCAACACATAAACCTAGAAGCCACACATCTCTCATATGCTCCTCCTTCACCTTGTTCATCTTCACCAGCATTATGAAACCCCTGCCAAGTCTTGTCTCCTATTAACCTAACTCACCTGACCTCTCCTCCCCCACACAATCCTGTAACACATGTAGCTCTTCACCCCTGGAGTACCTCACCTTCTGTATATAACCCCAATAAAGTCCTGCTGTTGTAAACCGTGTCTCTGTATGCCTATCTGTTCCATGAACTATAGCTCCCACCATACAAACATCTGCTAAACTGGTGACATTGGTGTTTACAAAGAGAGAATTCAAAACCATTCATACGGTGCTAATTGTCAACCTTCCTTGACCATTGATGTCATAATCCTTCTTGTACCCCATGCCAGCACCATCCTACACCTGTCTCTCCACCCTCTTATCTATGTCAGGCCCAGCCTTTCTTCAGCATCCCTCAGATAATTCTGCCTCCCTCTCCTACTTAAAAAAAGAAAGAAGACGAAGAAAAAAAAAGAGTAGTGTAGCAACCCAGTGACACTCCACAAAGGCTACTTTACTGACATCAACCTGACGTGGTGGTAGGTCATAGCATGTGACCTCACCTGACCCATTCTCAAGAGGAATGAGCCTGGTGGCCTACCTTTATGGTTGCACCAGTTTGCAACATCCATTCCCTTTGGGAATAACTTTTCCTCCTAGACTGCCTTCTTGATGCTTCTTATATACCTACAGTATCACCAAAGGGCACCACTCTGGTACCTAAAATCTTGGCCATGTGTCTCGAGACACAACTTGCCATTAGGGTGCCTCGTTCTTCAACAGAAGTCCTCTACATGACTCCAAACATAACTTCTTTCTAGGACGTTTCCTTGTGGGGCCTCATCAATGTCCACTTTCAGCAGGACCTGTGTGGGTCATCACCTCCATCCGTCACAAGAAGTAGTAAATATGGGACCAACGGCCACACCTGTAACTAAAGCACAAAATCGCAGCCACCACTCACTTCAAGAACCATAGCACACACCACATCCCCCTCCTACACATGCCCCATGTTAACCCAGCATCCATGCACCATGTGCTCCTACTTCATCTCATACTTCTTTACCAACATCATGGGACCTCTGCCAAGCCTGTCTCCTTTTTCTCAACCTACCTCACTTGATCTCTTCCTCCCACCAAAATCCTGCAAAGCTTGTAGCTCTTCAAACTGGACTACCTAATCTTCTATACCAGAGTGGTCCAACTATGGGCCCGCAGGCCACAAGTGGCCCGCGGCTTGATTTTTTGTGGCCCGCAAGCTCTCATATTGATATATGGATTTACTGAATTTTAGTGTCGAAGAAGCTGGACAACCCTGTGCTAGGCCTTGAGTCTTAAAACGAGGATATATATACAATTATACATCACTTGAATTTAATATGTGGCCCTCGACTTAGAAGTTTAGTGCTGAAGTGGCCCATAGTGTCGAAGAAGTTGGACCACCCTGGAACTTACACCAACTGAGCTCCTGAACTCTTCAAATGATGTAGTAAAACTGCTTGTTGCCAAGGTTGAAAACAGAAACATGGTCATTACACTAATTCATAAGCCACAAGATACAAGCCAAAGACTTTACTGAATAAATAAGAAATACAATAACTTGCCTTGAGTCCTTGGAGACCCAGTCCCAAATATAATCTTCTTGGAGGGCCTCAACCTACCACACATAACATGAAAACAGACAGGAAACAATACTGTAGCTGAAAATCTCAAGGGAAACAGCTCGGATGAATAGCTGCAGAAAGAGAACTACTTCCGCTTTGTGACAAGTTTTCTCAGTCAGCAAACAACAGAACCAACCATTAGAAACAACATACTAGATCTAGCCTTTGCAAGTCACGAAGATCTGATCTCTCACGTCACCATTTCATAACCTAATCATAACCTAACTTAAGTAAAAATTATAATTATGGATGCTGAACCGCCGGGGTAAAACACACTCCACCATGGAAGTGAACTCATGTTTTAGCTTTAATAACAAACGAACAAAATGGGAAGACAGTATCATTAAGCTGACTGCGACATAATGGGAAACTCTGCTGGGTACTAAAACACCAGAGGAGCGCGTTACATGCACGACCTTAAAACACTCTAGACATGCAACAGACATAGAAGAAAGTGCAGAAGAATGTGCAAAAGGTCTAGGCTAGAACGAGTTAAACAATCCCTATACAAGAGGCGAAAACGAAAAGCAGACTAAAAAAAAAAAGGACCAATATAACCAGAAAAAGGAAAAGGAAAAAGGACAGGGAGCCATTAGCGAAAAAGCTAAACGCACAAAATACTTTTATTCATGTGCAAAACACAAATGGATGGCCACCAAATCCATCGGCCTACTAAGAAGAGTAGATGGCATATACCTGCTGGATGACAGCCAGGAGATGAGTGAGATAGTGATGAAGCAATAAACACCCCGGTTTTCAGTAAGCTAAAAACTACCTTAATTATACACTAACCAATCGACTTCATCCTAAACAGTAATACCCCTATCTTTCAAACAGCAGATCTCACGACCTCACCACAGGATTTGAAGTCAGCCATCGAGAACATATCCATGAATTCAGCCCAAGGACCTCTGGGAACTCTAATAAAGAAACAGAAAACATCTCGTCCGGAAAAAAGTCTAATGTCTGGCGTTAAACCCGATACTTTGAAGCACATCGTCCCACTCCACAAAGGAAGAAGCAAAGCATTCCCAAACAACTACCGACCATTAGCAGTGACATCGTACATCATCAAACTTCTTGAGAGTCTTAAGATGTAAACAGACTGACACTACGGCATTATATATTCTATATAAATCGGGATAACATGGTTTCAGGGTTGGAAGACCAAGTTACCTTACAACTGTACAAGGCCATAGAGGCGCTGGAGAACAGACAAAATGCAGTCGTAATATATACAGACTTTGCAAAACCTTTTGAAAAAATGAGACCATGGTGACACAGCTGCGTATAGACAGCAACCTACAGGGAGAGATAAACTGAAGTTAGAAACTGTGTTCAAAGATTCTTTAAGGCCCGCAGTGACGTATGGAACTAACAGCTGGGATCGACCGAAGTTACAATAACGTAGACAGAAGTGTAACATTATTCACTCCTGGAAAATCCTAGTAGGCATGGTCTCCAAACTATGCTTAAAAATGATTCCCTACTGGCACGACAGGCATTGAAGGCTCTGTAAAATGGTACCTCTACAATCAAGAGGTGCGATAACCACAAAAAGAGAAAACAGTTTGAATATCCGGGGTCCAAGACTCTTCAACAACAGCGCTGTCCCCACCAGAGACACTATGGGATGCACAGGGCAGGAATTTAAGAAGGCTCTTTGTAAGCACTTACAAAGTGTACCACACCATCCAGAATGCGGTGGTTGTGAGGGCCAGGGGGTCACAGCATCCAATACCTTGTTCAAACAACAACCCAAGTCAGCAGCTTTGACACCTCAGCTCGAGCTGTGGGGGTAGAAGATCCCCCAAGTCTACTCCATGTATACAGCAGGTCGAACCCTCATGCTCAAGGGTCATACTGCTATGCTTATGGGTAGTGCCGTTGTCTTCAAGGGCTGACTGTCATGAGCAGATGATTTCCTGTGTGTCAGGTTTTTTTTCTTTATGTCGAAGGCTCCAGTCACGGACAAAAGTCCACATCAAGGACGGGCCCTAATTGAAATATAGAGAGAATTGAG
>JAUUDW010139626.1:0-15130 GCA_032361385.1 Panulirus guttatus | reverse complement strand
AATATGCTTTTTTGTTGTTTCTGGCATTAGCAAGGTTGCATCAAGATAGTGGGATTCATTGGAGGTGATTCAGTTGCTCTTTGCAGATAACATGGCTCTGGTGGCAGGCACGAGTGAAAAACTGCAGAAGCTGAGGTCGGTATTTGGGAGGGTGTGTAAAATGAGTAAGTTTAGATTTGATGTGAATAAATGTATGTGTATTAGTTTATGAAGCAGCAATGCAGGTTGGTTTGAGTGTGAGTTGAAAATGCAAAATCTGGTGGAAGTGAAATGCCTCAGATACTTGGGAGCATACATATCAGCAGATGGAATTTTGGGAGCTGAAGTGAAACTTAGGTTGAGTTAGGGGGCAAAGGTCCTGGATACATTGAGGTGGGTTAGGAATGAGAAGTCATTGTGTGTAAGGGCAAAGATAGGTAAATTTGATGGTATAGTAGTCCCATCCATGCTGTATGGGTGTGAATCTTATGGTCTGGATGCAAAAGATTGGAAGAGGGAGGATGTTTTGGAAATTAATTGCTGGTGGACAGAGTTTCGTGTGAGAAGGATTGATCATGTGAGGAATGACAGTATAAGAGTTGTGTGGTAGTAAGCTGAGTTTGTTTGCTGAGGAAGGTGTGCTGAAATGGTTTAGACCCATGGAGGGGATGAATGAAGAGAGACAGTAAGAAGCTATTTGTGGTAGAATTAGAGGTATCGAGGGGGTACGGGAGACTAAGGAGATGGCTGGTTGAAGTGTAAGAGGGTTAGAGTTATTAGAGCCAGAACATGCAGGAGGGTGAGAGGCATGCATGGGTTAGAGCAAATTGGAGCAATTTGGTTTACACAGAGTGATGTGCTCTGATTGGACTGAACCAGTACATATGAAGTAGGCAGGGAAACCCCTGGAAAGGTCAGTGGTGCTTAGTTGTGGATTGAAGGCTATCGTTTCAGTGCAGTACATGTCAGAGTTGGAGGGTGTATGTGAACAAAAAAGTGTATTCCTGACCTGTTCCTGTATTGCCTCACTATGTAGGAAACATGAAGCAAGTACTGTACGAAAAAATTCCACTGCTCACTACCGTTCATCATACATCCACTTCACACTTAGTGCATGCTCACATTTCACCTGCACACTTATGTACCATTTCACTAAATACCTACCATTCCTCTACTATTACCTTAATTGCATTTAATGTCACCATGTATAATCTTCATTCAGTTTCTCTTGAAATTTCACCACACAGGCTACTCTTCCAAGCTCACGCACTTTCATTTCCCCCTTTCCTAAACCCATCAGTTCCATAGAAGCAAGAAGGGATTGGTTTATGTTAAGGGTGATCAGCAAGATGGAGGTGCTTCTCTTTGGTTATAACTTCTGGAAATATGAGAATCTTTATTCACTGTTACATATGAGGTAGTGACTGGATACCCTTTTTCTTTCCTGATCTTTTGGCAGATGGTAGCTTAGATTAATCACACTGCATATATTGTTGAATGTCTCAAAGGTAGTTTGTAAAAGGTTAAATGAAATATAAGATGATCTGAGGATTGTTTTTGCCAGCTACCATCAGAAACAGGATGGGATGCACAGTAGAGAAAAACGTTTGAGTGCACTGGACAGGTACCTACATAGTGTACCACACCAGCCAGGCTGTGGAGGCTATGTATGCCTGATGGCTGTGACTTCCAACAGCTCAGCTGCCCAATGACCAGATCCAATAGCCTAGGCCAGCTCAGGCTGTTGGGGGTGAAGAACCCTGAAGACTTCACCAGGTATGCATCTCCAACAAAATGGTGTGTAGAATGGGAAATAAAGAGATGTACTGTACTGTATTCGTTGTACTAAGTTTTTGAATGATCCACTTTGCTTCGAGTAGCAGAAATGACAGATTTATTATTTTTTTCCTTTTCATTTCCAGTGATTGTATGGGCTACATTTTCTGTGCACTTTCTTTCATTTTGTCACATCCGTTTTACCTTCTTGCATCAGACCTTGCAGATTAAAGATAGCCAAACTGGGTACAATGTATGGGTGTGATTATGATATTAATTATATATGTGTAAAGCTTGTCAGATATTTGACGGCTTCACAGTTGGTTATATTTACTTATTAGTGTAATTTTTGGCAAATGTGAAATGCAACATTTTCTGGATTTGAAAACCATACATCCCTGATTGTCTGGTAATTACAGCTAAAAGCGATGAGTTATGACACAGTTGTGGGGTTTTCAGATATATTTGGGGCTGTAGGAGCTATTGTAAACAAGGCAGTTGTAAATTAAAGGGTTCTGCTACAGCAGATATATGGAAAGAGTTGCTGACTTTTAAGCTTCATGAAAATTACTGATTTTTTTCTCATAATCACACTGTAGTTTCATTGACAAGCTTAGATAATCAAATTGCCCCCTACCTATTGATATAGAAAACTTATTTCTTTGTATACACTTTTATGTAATGAATGCTGACAGTGTGAAAAATTTTAACACATGTAACTAGAGTTGATTAAAGATAGTCTAAAGTGACTTATCATTATGTTTTTACAGAACCAAAGGCAATCAGAGAGCCATACCAACCTGGAGGAACGCTATGGTGGGGAGAGATTTACCGAGGAACACATAGTTTCAGCATCAGTCCTTTACTGTCAGGGTCGTGTACCTCCCCTCCATCATTTCCTGACTCTCGTCTCACCCATGCCACCTAGATCACGCCTCCTCCAGGCATTGCACTGGCCTCAGAGGCTACTAGAGGAGATTTATGAGAACTGTGTGCATTTTCTTGGTGTTACTCTAACCAATTATGTGGGTAGAATTTTAAGGATGTTTACTCCAGTTACTGTTGGAATTATTATATGTTTACTAGTTGTTTTTTTGTCTTTTTTTCAGGCAGAACATTTAGCAATTATTCTTCCAGTCATTATGGCTTCTTTATCTTTGATAATGATGTTAGTGTCATCAGTCCACATGATGCTCAACAGAAAGCGTTTTAACTGCTTTCACACGTGGACAGTTGTGTTTTCTCATTACTGTCCAGAATTAGATGTAGTACAGGCGGAGGGTCGGTTTAAAGCCAGATGCTGGAAGCCATATGCTGCTATGTCATTAGCTGTGTTTCTTTATCTCAGTACAGTACCATTAACTTCACCCAGACTAATGTTGATATTTGTACCTGTCATGTGGATCTTTGCTATTTCAACATTTTTGTTGGTCCCAGAAAAACTGACAAAGTGGCAGTTTTTTTCTTTAATACTCTACATATCAGCTATAACTCCAAGCATTTATGGAAACATTGGCAATTGGCTGGTCTCTGAAACTACAGGAACAGGTCTAGAACACATCCTTGCTGAAAACGACATTGATATCTGGTGGAGGGTGAGGCTGCACTTAGGAATAGGACCATTACTCCATTTGCTATGGTTTGGTCTACAACTGAGTGTTGTGGTGTCCAGTGGGCCTTTGTATCTCCCCTCACACTTGGTCAGTGTCGTATGGTATCATTTGGCTATTGTTGCATCCCAAAAGGTGGATGCACCAGCTGACATATTGTATCCTATTGCTGGGTGGTCCTTAATGATCTTGTTGCCCACTGTGAGTTCCTTTGTGCTGCTGGTAGGACCAGCCTTTATCTGTGCAAGTCTTGGCTTACACATTGGAATAGATTATCAATCATTGGTGCTTGTATTTTTCAGTAGCATGTGTCTAATGTGGATTATGAAGAATTGGTGGCCAAACCTTATTTTTGTCTGTAAGATAATTGTAGTAATGGGGATGCTACTAACATTTTTACAACCCAGCTATTTTGTAAAGTCACCAGCAACACGGCACTCCAGTCTCCAGTGGGATAATTTCAAGAATGTTTGTCTACCATCAAAAGATTCAAGAGCTGTTACTGTGTATGGTTGTTTGCCTCTTCAGGGAACAGTTGTGAAGTGGCAGGGGTCTGTTGTGCAAGTGAATATTGTCAGTGTTCACAACTTACCTCAGATGCTTATATCTGTATTACCAATAGCATTAGAAAGGCCTCTGAGGTGTTATTTAGGTCAGAGATTATCCCCATGTCCAAAAAGCGAGGTTGTGACAACTCAAAATGAGCGCTGTAAGCTGTTGCACAATGTATTAGGATCTGACATGTGTACACTAGAAACTTGGAATGAGTATAGCTTTGATATTAAGATTGCAATGAGTTCCTCATATTGGAAATTTGGCAGTGAAGGCTCTCAAGTCATCCTAACAGCTGACAGTACATTTCAGGAGTTTATGTTAGGAGTAAACATAGGTGATCAAGTTGAATTTGTTGGTGCTTTATTTGAAGGCATTGGCTCACATGAACCAAAACTGCATATATCTTCTATCAAGTGTATTAATTGCAAATCAAAACTAAATCCAGTGCACAAAGGAGATTTTCAGTTCAAAGCAAATATGAAGGCTGTTCCACCATATATATTTAATTTCTTTCTGGGACCAACTCTTACAATATAAATTCCTACTAGTGAAGAATGGATATAAAAGAATTTATTGATGTGTTTTGTCAGGTTGGCAGAGATTCATGCTTTTAGAATTATACAAGGAGATCATTATAAGAACATGGGACTTGTTGGTATTTGCATTAATCAAAAAAAAAATCTTTATGTAAAAGAAGTGATGGGACAAAGAATGAATGTAAAGTATTATGAGAAAATTAGGTAGTTCAGATCTTGTTAAGGTCCCATTCCAACCACTGTGAAGCAAGCCATTCTTTTTGTCGGTAGAATTTAAATAATATCTGTCAGAGTTCCACCACATTATCTCATCATTAGTACTTCTGTTTGATTAAAGTTTAGTTAAGTGTCATCATCTGTCATATCTAGTTCTATAGTGCAGAGTTTTCTGAGGATATTGTGTTTAAACATAAAAGAGTACAGGAAATGGCTTAGAGGAAAATTAATGTAGGTCAGAGATCTTCAATCTGAACATCCATGGTCCATAAACACTGAAGATACAAATACCCAAGCATTTAAGAGACCAAACAAAAAGGTGCATGAGTTTCCACAGTCTGAACTTGAGGCAGTAGTACTCCTTACTATTCTGAGTTGTTTCTACTATTTCAGTGTTTTTGTCCTTGTGTCTTGTCATTCATGATATCTAATGTGCAGTACATCATCTATAAAATTGTCAGACACTACTGTAGTATTCATTTCACTTGATAGAAAAAGAGACAAGGGAAAATTATGGGTTGGTACAATAGATAAATGTTTGTAAATGTTTTATTTCTTACATATGTACTTGTGTTACATACAGGTAATGCTGTATTTAAAAACTGAAAAGATCAGAACTGTATCCATAACTTGAAAGGATTCAAATTCTGAATATTTTTCTATCCCAAGGAATGGACTGGAATTCTACCTGTAGTTATGAGAATTTTTTTTAGATTTTGTTTTGTGCTATCAATGTATATTCATTGATTAGAAGTAATCTGATAATTAAGGTTATATGTTGCATGCAGTACCTTAGGAATACTGGACTGGTTATGTAAATTATTTTCCTATGATTTTTCGTGTGATATAAAAAATTGTGTACAGTACCATGATGACTGTGGTTCATTCAAAAAAATTTTTAAAGAATGTTTTTGGATTTATTTTTCACATTTTTTGCAAATTTATATTTGTCACCTGATATGTGATATGATACAGTTCTGGAGATAAGTCCAGTGAACAATACATTTTCCAGGAATAACTGCAAAATAAATTGGAGTAGGATGGTTAGGGTATTCTGTATTACCATGTGCATATAACTATGAAATAGATTGATGTGGAAAAGTATGGGTATTGTACACTACTACATGCATATGATAATCATAATAACACTATTAAGAAAATGATTGTGAAATACGATTGTGGAAGGAGGTTTATGTTTGCTCCATTTTCTTTACTTTTTAGATAACCCTAAAATATAATAGAATTACAACTCTTCTAGCCAAATGCTTAATACTAAAAATGTTACTGTACCAGGGTATGCTGAGGGTATAGGATATTAACATCTTTGTTGTTGTACTGTCTGTGCATATATTTTTGCACTAGGAGTTATGAGAGGAAGCTCTGAATGCTGTGTGTGATAATGGAATTATCATGAAGAGGATCTTTATTAATACATCTCTCTCTGCATGCGTAATTTGTAAAAATGGATTTTCTTTTGGTATTCTTTGGGGCTCAGGCTGATGATGCCCAGTTCTTCAAAATTTATGCTCATAAATGGTGCGTATCTGCATTTGGTCTCCCCATATGAATGGGAACTGAGTAAAAATTGATAGATGAATAGATAGTCTCACAGATTGGTTAACACCTTCAGAATCTGTAATATGCATTATACATATTAATCTTGAATTTTATATCAAACCCTAAATTTCTAAATGCCTTTTATTACAATTAAGTTTTTAGGCTAACTGCTCTGTATATCTATTTATAGTGAATACATTTTTAGCTACATCACTGCAAATTCATATGTATTTTTCTAACACAAACTAGTCACGGTGTAATAAAAGTGTAAAGACTTTCATGTTTTTCATGATACCAAGATTATCATTTTGAGATATTTAGGAGAGTACCTGTAATTTTTATAAAGAAATGGCGATGCCTTGGGTACTTATAAAAGAAAAATTTCATACCCAGCTGTCATGGCACTCACAATGGCTTTACCTCCAAAACACTTGGGCTCTATTGTAGTTTTACAGGGTGCAGTTCTTTCTCCAACCCAGGCTCTATTGTAGTTTTCCAAGTACAGTTCTTTCTCTAACTCTCTTCAATCTCTTCCCAAATGACCCTCATTACCTTTAGCAAACCACAACAGAAAGTTACTTTCATATGCAAACAACCTTACAATCACATCACAACACCCTGACACCATGGTAGGGAAAAAAAAAAAGCATTATTACATTACTCAGTTGGAATGTTGGCTCACCCAGAACAGAATGTCTGCTTCTCCATAAGGTCTTCAATCACTGTTTGAACTCCAGATAGACAAGCATCCAACTTATACCCTCCAGTTACCTCAATTGGATAATCACTTTCAATGTACAAAACCCCAACCATTATAGGCATATAATAAAACACAGAGCAATTATTTCCCACACCAATAACATCTACACAATAGGAATACATAAACTAAATGCCCTTGGAATAAAATCTAGAACTAGATATGGACAAGAAAAAGCTTTCAACAACATCCTATACAAACAATTCAGCCATTTCACTCTAAATTATGTTTCACAATCACTGTCTGCCTGGCAACTGCAAACTCAACAACCACACAATGAAATAAGATTCTCCCAATATTGTTCCACCTCAAAATGCTCAAATTCTATTCAACAGCACTAGATCCCTCCCACCCAAACACTCCATAGCTAACCAACAACCCCAATTAGAAATAAAATGCCTATCCTTGTGTCACATTTCAGTAATCTTTACTCACTGATCCCCTCTCCCCAGCAAATATAACTACAAAACACACACTGAAATGACTGTCAAGCATTAAACAATCACCCTTCCAGCTGTCTTCAACTGAACCCACCCAACACACCCATCAGAGTCATACTTTCCCATCTATAAACTGGACATCACTCATCCCTGCAACATTACAAACATCATTTCAACATATCCCAAGATACTTCATGCCCGCAATCCAACCACCACAATGAAGACACAAAATGCTTACAACTCAATTTCCCTGCACTCTGCACATTGCATAACATATCTACAATTTATGATCTATGGCCTTGACCATTGGATGTGGCAGGCTTCCTGGGAGCTGCAAGATTCTCATAATGATAGATAAGATTCCTTGGACAAGAATTAGAAATACAATACATAAAGATAAAACTTCAATAGTTCCCACTACAATATAATCATCTTCATTACACACACCCATGCGTTAATTTTTGTTCACTAGCGCTACATGGAAGGACCAACTAGATTAAGCTACATGAACTATCCTCTGACTACTTGCCCATCCTGATAACAGTCCATCTAGCCCACCAAATCAACGCAGCCAACAAAAACACTCACAAAGTATAGGAACGCAGACTAGCCAGCCTTCACTCGGTACATGCAAACAAAACTTCAGTGTACCTTTTTTGTCCTTAGATCATGCAGTCTCTCACTATTTTCTGTAAGTGACTGACATGGTATGAGCAAATATCATTCCCCAATCAAGGCCATCTTGGGTGAAAGAGAGTAAAAAGATTAATCAGGGTTTTTCTAAGTGTTTGTAGACTTAACTCGTAAAGGAAGAAACACTATATGAAGAGAGAAAGATAAAAGAAGGAAGAGAATTCTACAGCTTAGCAGAGTGAGGGAAGAAGGAGACATCATAACAGACAATCCTTGAGTGGCTGGTCTCCACATAGTTGTGGGAAGCAGCAGCCAAATGTGTACCATGGGTCCAAACCTTACAGATATCTTCAACTACTGGCTACACAAACTCCTCAGCTTCAGGAAACTTGGCAGCATAATAATACCAATCCTTAAACCCTACAAACCTTCTGTCTCCCTTCTCCAGTACCCTATATCACTTCTATCCCCGGTATCCACACTTTGGAATAAAAAAGATGTACAACAGAATCAAAGATAGCATCCAACTCTGACCCACACAGCATGCCTTCAAACCTAAACCCTTTACCATCACACTACACACTGAGCTCACTCATCGTGTCCTATATGGATGGATTCAACCAACTACAACCCCCACCTACACAGTCCTAGTTTCGAAAGGCATCAAAAGAGCATTTGACACTGTCCCCGACACATCCTTGCACAAAAAATATTTGACACCACCCTCTGCAACAGTGACAAAAAGTAGTTGGCCAACTTCATGACTAGCCATGACATAGGCACTTAAAATTAAAATGGCTTCACCTCTAAAATACAAACTCTATGATGGAGCTCTCCATGGGGCTGTGCTTTCTCCAACTCTCCAATCTCTTCCTCAGGTAAACCCCAGCATGAAGGTCCATTCGCATGCAGACAACCTCAGTTACATCACAACACCCGCCACCACAGTAGCAACATCAAACATACAGCACTACATTACACAGTTGTAACACTGGCTCACCCAGGACAGACTGTCTGCATCTCCACAGAAGTCTTCAATCACTCTTTTAACCCCAGAAAGACACAAATCCATCTCACACTTTCCGGTCACCTTGAATGGAAAGTCTCTCCCACTAAGGCAAACACTAACCATTCTAGGCATCACGCATTACATACCACACACACACACTCACGCAGACGACATTCGCTCCCCACATCAATTACATGAACACAAAATACCATCAGAACACTAACTGGCACCATATTTGGACAAGAAAAAGAATTTCTCAGCATCCTATACAAACAATTTTTCCTCCCCACTTTAAAACTATGCCTCACCTGCCTGGTCTTTCACCATCTACAAAACACCTGCAACAAAGCTGCAAACCAAACAAAATAGCACAATCAGGACAATAACTGGCTGTCTAGCAAACATAAACAGTCAACACCTTCACACTGATATAAAGATCCTCCCAATACAGTCCTACCTTGACATGCTCGGCACTCAATTTTTTACAACAGCATTTCGACCTTTCCCACCTAAACCACTCTAAACCAATCTCCGAGTAGAAATGAAAAGCTTACCCCTGCCTCATATTTTGGTAACCTCTGCTTACATTTCCCTCCACCCCAACAAATATAACACTGACATAAGAAAAACACAATGAAATACCCCGAAAAGCACTAAACAACCGATCTCCCAAATCAGACCTCATCAGATATATACCTATCAGAAACCACACTCCTAAGAAAAACACAATTCACACTTTCCTACTTGCCCTCTGGACATTACCCATCACTACAAACACCATTTCCCATTTCAACATATCCCAAACCCTTCATGTTCACGTTACATCTACCATAAAGCAGACTCTGATGACTTCTAATCAATTGCCCTGTACATCCTGCACGTAGTTGCACTCAAAATCACACTTTATGACCTATGATCACACCCGGTGAACATGGACAGCTCCCTGATTTCCACAGGCACCTCATAAGGACAGAAGTATATCTTGGGACAGGAAAGTAAGGGTATACTAAAGGGGGCGGGAGCGGGGGGCTGGAAACCCTCCCCTTCTTGTATTTTCAGTTTCTAAAAGGGGAAATAGGAGTCAGGCGGGGAGTGCTCATCTTCCTCGAAGGCTCAGACTGGGATGTCTGAATGTGTGTAGATATAACCAAGATGAAAAGAAAGGAGAGATAGATAGTATGTTTTAGGAAAGAAACCTGTATGTTCTGGCTCTGAGTGAAACGAAGCTCAAAGGTAAAGGGTAATTATTGTTTGGAAACGTCTTAGGAGTAAAATCAGGGGTAGGTGAGAGAGCTAGAGCTAAGGAAGGAGAAACATTACTCCTGAAGCAGGAGTTGTGGAAGTGTGTGACACAGTGTAAGGAAGTAAATTCTAGTGCGTGCTGTGAGATGAAACAAGGGTGTGCCCCGAGCTGTGAGTGCTTTTTGTGAGGAGATGACACAAGTGTGTGCCACGTGCTGTCAGGACAAGACACCAGTGTGGTGTGTGCTGTGAGAAATGAACATATAGAGTTTCCCCCGAGGTGTGAAGACGATACACTAGTGTGTGACATGTGTTCTGACAAGACAAATGTGTGTTGTGCGCCTAGAGGAGATAACATAGCAACAACATACGACTGTCTGTAATTACCAGCTAACGTGACGCTATGCCGGTCTTATGTGGTCGCCTCCACCACCATGAAGGAACGCACCATCGCCATATCCATCATCGCCGCCTCCCAAGCCCTAGGCTTCGTCGTTGGACCCGGTTAGTTCCGCTTTGTTGCAGCTGTGAGCCTGTAGTTAGTTGCGACTTCTGTTGTTAATTTGCTCCTGTCCGTGGTGTCTTTTGTTGTTGTTGGTGTCTTCTGTTGTTACTTTGTCTCCTGTTAGTTGTGTCTTCTGTTGTTAGTGGTGTTTTCTGTTGTTAGTTTGTCTTTTGTTCGTGTTGTCTTCTGTTGTTAGTTTGTTTCTTGGAAGTGGTGTCTTCTACTGTTAATTTGTTTCCTGGTCGTGGTGTCTTCTGTTGCCATTTTGTTTCCTGGTAATGGTATCTGTAACTAATTTGTTTCTCTCTGGTTAGTGGTGTCATTTCTATATTACTAGACATCACTCGCAAACATTTACCCATGAGCATGAATCCAGTCCTGCTGGTACATGTCGTTAGCATAAATCATAGATAACAGAGGCCTTAAAAATGAGCCCTGTGGCACGCCGCCGCTGGTTTGCCCCAACCCATTCAGTAAAGGCTCCTCTGACGTGCTTCCCCTGTTTCCCTCCACTGTTTTCAGTCGACCGAAGAAGGCTTAGCCCTTTCATGCCTTCCTCGAAACCCAGCTTCTTTACCATCTTCTTGTGTGGGACGATCTTAAATGCCTTCTGTTAACCCAGGTATACTAAATCCATCAGTCTAGCTAATATTCTTAAGATAGAACTCACACTGTCATAGATGTCTTAAAGATATTTGTTACGTATCTTCCTCTCAACCCACTTTGCTCCTCACTAGTGTTTATTCCTTCCCAAAATATCATCCAAGTTCTTTCTGATTATCTTTTCCAGCATTTCATTGACCACAGTCGTTAGAGATATTAGTTTGTGACTCATTGTAAAACCCGACTCTCCTCTCTTGAACATAAGCACAGAATTCGTTCTCTTCCACTTCCACGAGATAATCAGGTGGTGTACATAGTGTTCATATGGTCCATGTTTTCTGTATAGATCAATATTATCCAACTGCAATCATATGTCTAGTCCAACATTTACAGTGCTTTCCAAGTACTGATCCACATCTCATGTTTATTAGTATTGGTGGCTATAGTGTCTTCCATTTGGCTTTTACTGTTCCATTCCGTGATATTACCTGTTTGTAGTTACCTATTTGAACTGTAATGGAAGAGAGACTTACATTTCGCTGGGCCCTCCCATTTCTCAAACCCTCTCTGTTATCATACAATACTCCTAAAGATTCTGTATCCTGTTCGCATTTGTCATTTCCTCATTCAGTTTACTCCTCTCAATCACCACTCTAATACTGAAAAAGTTCTTCTTTACATTTTCGTCTTAATTGTTTCATTCTTTACTTCAAGTTACGTCATCTGCTCGTCCTGTCTCTGAAGCTTTCGAAGAGCTCTTCCCTGAGTCGCCAAGCTGGTTCAAAAATTTAAAAAAAAAGGTTGTGATCAGCTCACCCACCCTCTCACCTCTCTCTCTTCCATGGTGAGGAGAAACCCTAAGGCACAGCTCTTTATAGCCTTTCCCTTGTCACTCAGCTTCTCGTAACTGCGGTACCAACTTTGCCGGCCGCCCTCCTCCGCCTCTGCCTCCTCCTCCTCCTCCTCTCGCTGTTAACCATCTCGTCTCCTGACAGTCATTCAGGCGGTGCTCACCATGACGGTCCCTGACGCCCCGGAAGATCGCTCCAGCTGGTTCCTAATGGACGGGTACACGGCGGCTGGCTGGACGGCTTCCATCCTGGGCATCATCAACCTCATCCTCCTCACTCCGTATATCTTCCAGGTGAGCAGAAAAACCACCACCCCGACGTCTCGCAGCCGCCAGAGACGCCGCTGATTCCACCTCGTCGCGCTCACAGGTTCCATCGGGGGGTTTTGAAAGCGGAAGCTGGCGAGAAGTTTGTATCAATATGTGATATCATTTGGCCTAGCAGTGGCCCGAAAAGCAATTGTTTTAAACCGTTAAGCGAATTACATTGCACCGATAACATTGTTATACACGGATAACAAAGGGAGAAACTAAGGTAACCCTCAAAGCAAGGAATGAGGGAGCGACAGCTAGGCTAGATGAAAGAATTTTCGAGTAGGGCAAGCAAGTTCCTGGAGCATATGAGGAGAGATTGAGAGACGCCCAGGGTCTTCAGTACATGGAGACGGAGTCGGTCCGAGAGATATGTTAGTGAAGGTATGGGATTAAACACTGCATAAACTGTGGAAGAAAATAAGGAACCTGAGATCATGGGAGTTTTTGGAGAACTGGTTGGAGTCTTGGGAGTCGGGAACGCTATCAGCGACGAAAACAAGATGATGATTGTACATTTAAAAGTCCGTGGTAATGGGTGTACGCGTAGGAAACACAGGTACTATAACACGAGTGTCCGTAAACTGATAGAATACTCTAAACTGTTTCATCGTCACTTTATTTACCATGATATGTGCACCACTGAAATACGACTACGCATAGAGGTGTTCATGAGAATACATCATTTCTTTTTCTTTTTTTTCCACAGGAATACAACATCGCGGAGAAGGAACGAGCTCTGTTGAAGGCGAAGAGAGAGGAAGACGAGAGCCTCAAGCTGCCCAAGCCTGACTACTTAGCCCTGGGGTCAATCCTCTTCTCTTTCTTCTTTGCACTTTTCATCTACGTACTGCTGGAGACCCTGGCCGTGCCCTTCGTCATGGACCAGTACAGGTGGACGGAGAAGGAAGCCGTGGTCGCGGTGGGCATTGCCCTTGCCGCCGCTGGCATCCTGTCTATCGCCATGTATGTCTTCAACGGCTTCCTCATCAAGAGGTTCGACGAGAGGAATGTCATGTTGGTCGTAGGGTTCATTCCGCTCGTGATCGGAACATTCCTCTTCCTGCCCTGGGGAAGCAACCCCATCCCTCCTCAGAAATGCCCCGACAGCAACGATACCACGACGACAGAAATGACCACCACAATCATGGCCACTGCTGAATCCACCATGTTCGACGCCATGGATGGAGCTTCTCAAACTACCGTTGCTGCTTCGGAGGATTGCATAGGTTGTCCCGTGGAAGATCAGGAGTGGTGCGCATACACACCCCAGCTTCCCGGAGCTCAACTCATCGTCGCATTCACTATCGTTATCATTGGTTACCCAGTGGCTCTGGCCGTCCAACAGTCTATATTCTCCAAGATCCTGGGTCCCAAGCCGCAAGGCGTGTGGATGGGGGTCCTCACAGCTGTTGGGAGTCTGTCCCGAATCCTCGGCCCCATCTTCGTGGCTTACGTATACACGAAACTTGGCACTATATGGTGCTTCAGCATCTTGACCGGTGGGATGGTGCTGGCGTTCGTGGACCAGATAATTGTCTACAGGCATTTAGTACCGATGAAGGTGCCAACCCTAAACCAGACACATGCCTACGATGGCCCAGCTGCTGAGAAAGCTAAGCACTGATAGACAAGTGCCCCCCTCCCCCACCACTCTGTGTGCGTATCATCTTTTTATTACCCCGAGGGCTTCTAGTAAGGAAAGACTATTGAGAAACGAGTAATTCGGGTGGTGTTTGAGACCCTCCCCCATGCCACGTCTTACGGTACAAGCGGTAGAGAGTATGAGGGTCTTCATCAAGTGTTGAAAAAAAAAAAGCATAAAAGGATCTGACAGGCAGATCTGATGATGGGTTGCCTCGGCATGCCGCTCAGCTCACCACAACCTGACAATAGCGTCGAGGAATGACAGCAGCCAACAACAACGACATCGTTGCTTCAAGAGGAAGTTCTCCAGAATGAACCTCGTCACTCCTCTTCGAATGCAGGATTTCGTCCGTGCCTTACTAACGCTTGCATGTGTTGCTGATATGTTCCTGTCGACTTGGTAGAACTTAATTTGACTAATGACCAAACTTGGGTGTCTCGCTCACAACTCTTTGTCGTTCAGGGATCCTTATTTGACAAAAACAAAACTCACATTTGGGATTTATTTACGTACCCTTTTGATTTATTGTATTACTGTTGGTTAACCTTTATATCATCAGGGAAAAAAGTCATGTTTTATTTTCATATTTGTTAATCTACCCGAATCGAATCATTTTTGTCTGGTTGGTAGGGGTTGGACAAGCCAGGTGACCCCTACTGTATGGAAAATGGAAACAATTGAAACGAATTCTACGAAAAAATAAGAAATGTCCCAAGAATAAACATAAAAACGACTAGGCTTTGAACCAACACGTCTTTGTCATTCTTGTCATCACTACTTAATATATGACGGTCGTTTCAAGAGTGAACGAATGATAGCCAATATCATTTTTATTATTATCATGATTATTACCATTATTATTATTTCTATTATTATTGTAATCATTATTATTGTTATTATTA
>JAUUDW010139515.1:0-15132 GCA_032361385.1 Panulirus guttatus | reverse complement strand
GAAGAAGAAGAAGAAGAAGAAGAAGAAGAAGAAGAAGAAGAAGAAGAAGAAGAAGAAGAAGAAGAAGAAGAAGAAAAGAAAAAGAAGAAGAAAAAGAAGATGAAGATGATGAATAATAAGATTAATAATGATAACAATAAGTAGAAAAAGAAGAAGAAGAAGACGAAGAAGAAGAAGAAGAAGAAGAAGGAGAAGATGAAGAAGAAGAAGAAGAAGAAGAAGATGAAGAAGAAGAAGAAGAAATTAGAAGAAGAAGAAGAGGAACAGAAGGAAGATGATGATGAGGAATAAAAAGAGAAATCCTTAAATATTCAGTATGTCAAACAATACTGTGTTTATTAAAATATGATTCCACACTTTGTCCTCTTCAAAATTGGGTCAAAGAAAATGTGTTCTAAAAGACAAAAGGTATTCACAGTCTGCACTCATTTATGTCAAATATACTAATGATCATTATGATTTTAATAGAACACCACACCTTAGCTGTCACACACTAGATATAACTATCCTACCTCTTAAGTCTATAATCAAAAGCACTAACAAATATCTTCCCTCAACTATAAAGTCTCACATACTGTGAAAACTTTAAATGGGACCATACTGAATTTCTAAATTTCCTTTGTCAATGCGGCCACTGAATATCAATAGAAAAATCTTGCTGCTAAATCATCAATTACCATCATCAAACTAAACATAAAAGCTACTGCTGGACATGGTTTACATTACATTATGGAATAAACAGACTGCTTTACTTTTTATTTTTATGTCTTGCTAACGATAAAAATTTATAATTTTTACATAATATACTCATTGTGACATTCAACGAAAAATAGTGCACACACACATTAAACATCACCCAGAGACGCATATTAACTGTTCCCTAAAACAATAGATGACATATTCCCTAGGCACTCTTTCTAACTTCTCAACAAGAAGATTATCTTTTTCTTTTTCTTACAAACCACTGAATCAATATAATGGATTTATGTACTTGTTCCTACTTTCTGACAAGACATGCCTAAATGATGCAGTATTCCAGATTTCCCTGGCTAGACAGCTGGCCCAACAATATCTCTTAAGTTAGGTATGCTCTAACAAATTAATCACAATACTAAAACAAATATTTTCTGTGGGCAAGCCAATCATATTTATGTATCTATCTATATCTCAGATGCCCATTTTCTCCATGAACTCCCATCAAGGGGGTGGCCACAGCAAAAGAGTCTCCACTTATCCCTGTCATTCCATGCCTCCCTCACGTACACCGTTCCACACATTTTTCCACCATTTCTCTCCCTCCAGTATTCTTCCCCTATATTTCCCCATGTCATAGGTGGCCTTCCTCTCACACCATCTCCTTTAATCGTACACTCCCTTTGCAAACTCCCCACCTTGCATTCTTTCAACATGCCCTTGAGCAGGCAGAGTCCAGTACCACCAGCATAAATACCTTACTTTATATCCTTATGAGGCTCCTGCAACACTCAGGGAGCTGACCACATACAGTGGTCCACAGCACAGGTCATAAAAGTGTTTTGATGTGTGTACACGTAGTACAGAAAGCACTCAGTGTCCTCTTCGTTGTAACTACATTGTGGGCATGAAGGGTCTTGGGATAAGCTGATATGATATTCATTTAGTTACCTATACTTACCCCAAGACCAATTCCAATGGAAGTGTCCTGATGTTAACCAGGATATTTCTAAAGGCTCCTGTGGCTCAAAACTGTACTGCTTGCAAAAGCAGGGAAATGCAGACTCCTTCAGTGATTAGTTCTTGGGCAAAACTGTAATACCAATGATACAGCCTCACCAAAGTGACTCTTCACTCACCACTTCCCATGCTAGTGCCAATAAAAGATGAGGAAAAGGCCTCATTCACTCGCATCCATTCTCTAGTTGTTATGTGTAATGCACAGAGACCATAACCCCCTACCCACAAACAGGCTCCACAGGCCTTTCCATGGTTTCTCAAAGCTGCTTCTTATGCCCTGGTTCAGTCAAGTGACAGCATGTCGCCCCATGTATACCTCATTGCTCCAATTAATTCTATCCCATGCACGCCTTTCACCCTTCTATATATTCAGGCCCTCATCAACAGTTTGCTCTCCCTCTTTTCCTCATCCTCTCCACTTCTGATACATGTATCCTCACTGTCAAACTCTCCTCATTCATTCTCTCCATATGTCAAAACCATTTCAGCACACTCCCTTAAGCTCTTTCAACCAAACTCTTCTCCTTACCACACCTCTCTCTAACCCTATCATTAACTACTCAATTAACCCTCCTCACACCACATGTTGTCCTCAAGCATATCATTTCTAACACATCCACCCTCTTCTATATATTCTCAACTACAGCCCATGTTTCACATCCATACAGCAACACTGGAACTGCTATATCTTCAAACATGCCCATTTTTGCCTTCTCAGATAATGACCTCTCTTTCCACATATTCCTCAGTACTACCAAAACCTTTGCCACCTTCTCCATCATGTGACTTCACTTCACCTCCCATCCACTTCCAGGTATCTATAACACTTCACTTCCTCCATGTTCTATTCATTTAAACTCACATCCCAACAAAAGTTTCACATATGCTCCCAAAACACAGACCAACTTCTACAGTTTCTCACTCAAATCTTCCATCAGTTCTGAGTCATCAATAAACAGCAACCTCCCAGGCTTCTGCACCCTCAGCAGACTACATTCCTGCTCCTCTCTCCAAGACCTTAGCATTCACCTTCCTCAGTACCCTATCCATAAGCACATTAACAGCAACGGTGACATCACAAAACCCTTCCGCAGACCCACCATCACCTGAAACCACTCATCCTTGTCTCTAACTACTCGCACACACGCCTTATTTTCTTTATAAAAAATCCTTACAGCCAGTTTTCCTCCAACAACATATATATGCATAACACATTTCATAACGCATCAATATCAATCCTATAATACACTCTCTCCATATCTATATATTCTGCATACAAGTCTTTCTGTTTCTCTAAGTATTTCTTACACACATTCCTCAAATCTAAAACCTAATCCGCATATCATCTTACACTCATCAAACCACAATGCTACTCCACTGTCTGTTGCTCTGTGCATGCCACTGACCTCTCAATCACCACTCTCAAATAAAACTAACCAGATACATTCAACAAACTTATCCTTCTATAATTCGAACACTCACCTTTGTTCCTCTTGCCTTTATACAATGGCACAAAACAGCATTCTGCTAATCCTCAAGCATCTCATTATGATCCATACATACACTGAAAATCCTAACTAAACAATCAGAAACACAGTCACCCCATTTCTTATGAAATTCAATTGTATTACCATCCAACTTGCCATATTCCATCGTACACAAGGCTTTTACAGCCTCTTCCCTTTTCACCAAACCACTTGCCATGACTCTCTCAACTCGCATACCTTCCCAACCCAAACTCCTTACATCTATCATCCTCTATACCAACACAATCAAGGGCCCTTCAAAATACTCACTCCATCTCTTCACCTCATTTCAGCCTGTTACCACTTCCAAATTGATCCATTCACCTTATGTTCCCATTTGTTCTCCTGTTTTTCTCACACTATTATCCTACTTCCAAAACATAATGTTTTACTCCATCAAGTTTGCTTAAGCTCACTCACCCTAACTCTCACTTACTTTCCTTTCCCACATGCCCACTTCTCAAATTCTGCATACAACACATGTACATGCTGCCCTAAATACCTCCCATTCCTCATTCACTCCCCACGTTTCTCATATTCTAACATTCTGCCAGCTTTACTCATTTTCTCTTGATTATCTCTTCAACAGCCTCTTTTCTAAGCTCACTCACTTTCACCACCCTCTTCTCACACATATTTCCTTTCTTCCAAAAGCCTATACAAATTTCATCCTAACCTTCACCAGTTAATGATCAGACACCCCACCAGCCTCCTCTCTCAGCACAATCACATCAGAGTCTCTTTTTTTGCATGCTATCAATCAGTGTTATCTAATAATGCTCATCTTACCATCTTCCCTACTCCAAGTACATACTTATGCATGTCCCTCTTTTAAATCCAGGTACAGTATTTCTAATTATCAATCCTTTTTCAGTTAACAATTCCTCAAAATGTTTAACATTTCCATTCACCTCACTGAATACCCCATGCCCCCTAGCTATTCCCTAAACTGCTACATTACCACCTTTGCATTCATATTACGCTTCACTTGCACCCAATCTCCTGCATGAAAACTATTTACACGCCATCAGCCTCCCAAAACACTCACCTCCCTTCATCAGTCCTCTTATGACCATGTGCATAAGCACAAATACTCACCTATCTCTCCTAACCCACTTTCATTCTTATCCATATCAATTTATGTGATTCACTGATAACTTTGCCATAACAGCAAAATAATATATGTTTGTAAAATCATGAGCAACACCAGTCAGATGTAGTGTTGTCAAGGTCAGGCTGGTGTTTGTAACACTGCCAACACTTTTGCTAGAAACAACTTCTCCTCATCTTCGTCAACTTTCTGTGCTGAAAAAGTAAATGTCTATAAAAGCATTCTCTACAAGATCCAAACACTGATCATCATCATCATTACGTAATTCTGGATCATCTGCCTGTTCCTCTACATCTGGCTAAATGCCACTCAATTTCTTTACTAGAAAACTCAAGATAATGAAGTCATTGGCATAGCCGGAGGATAACTAACTGTGGGGAAAATTTACCACGTACTGCCAGCTCAGCAACTAACCATGTTCAGCAGGCAGTCTTAAACTAAGAGCTCAAAACTCGATGCATGAATTTACATCTACTGGAGGAGCTCACTCAAGTAAATATCCGTCTAGACTCTAGAGAAACTAAACGGTGACCCACTATGAAAGAAAAATGAATGAAACTGATGAAAAACTGAGGAAAATAAATGACAAAAAATGTTGTATAAAGACGCTGTACAGTACTTACAAGATCAGTTGGTTATTACAAGATGGACTGCTTTAGATTATCGTCAGATTTACAAGACTAGCTCTGATACATGAGTATAGCCCAACTGTGCTCTGGATGTCTGATAAGGCAATTTTCCAATATACACAGTGTCTGATATAGCAAGGTTTCACATATGACAAGCAAAAAATAATGAATGGTAAAAAAGGTGTATTAAACAAATGTCATAAATAATGTAATCATAAGTGATAAGTACGCATTTATACATTCTCCTTCTTCCTCTCCAAAACTCCCTGCTCTCCCTAAAGCTTTCCTCCCTCGCTAACTGCCACTCCCATCCATAGTCTCTTCCTCCACAATACCCTCTTTCCTACCTCCTTAACCCTCTCCTTTCAATAATAGGCACTAAATATAACATTCAGGAAAATGTTCTTCATAGTTACTCATAGGTGCTGTTCCTCCCACTACCCTCACACTTCTCAGCCATTAACCTTCCTCCCAACATTCTTCTCTGATTAGAAACTGATTAAAATGCAAAAATACTTAAAAAAAATTCTGAATGGGTAGAAAAGAACCTAATGGAATTTAATGAAGATGAACAAGTAAGTTAAGGGTCCAGAAAGGATTCATCAGGAGTGTCAGGGATATTAACAGAAAGAGGGCCAAGCTTAAAAGATCTGGGTGTCAACAAACATGAAAGACTAGGGTCCACAGAGCACATTGAGAAGACAGCATAATCAAGTCAAGTGATGTGTGGAGTGATTCTGAAACTTTCTCAACAAGAAACAAAAACCTACTGATAAAAAAGTTTAATATGTAAATGAGAAACAAAATTGAACAGCGATGTGTTGTATGGTCCCTAACAAAAGATGAGTGGTGTGATTCTGAAACTTTCTAACAAGGGATGGAAACCTATTGACAAAAAAGTTTAAGGTACATATAAGAAACATAACTGAACAGCGATGTGTTGTATGGTCCCTAACAAAAGAAGTACAAATAAACATATTACAGAGAATCCAGAACTGCTTCACAAGCAAAATTAAGGGGATGGAACATACAAACTACCATATGAACTGCAACTATGCAGCCTAGAAAGAGGAAGCTGTATGATAATCTATGCATGACAACAAATGGGGAGGTGAAAAAGAAAAAGTGTTAAACCTGGAGGCCTTACAACAGGACAGAGTTGTTAAGTCTTCAAGAATATCATGGAGAATATTGAAAATAAATCAGACAAAAATATATGACTGCATGGAACAACCACAAAAACATTTAAACGTATTTGGCTGAAATCAGTCACAGAGGAACAAAAACTAGATGTAATGCAGGTGGCAGCTGAGAAGAACAGTCTTAAACATCAAGCAAGATGTATGGTGAGCACTTTGAACAAGCCCTACCATTTTGGCTAAATCTCACTATAGGTACTCATAGGTGCTTGTAGGTACTCAAACACCCTCCTTTCTTCCTAACACACTCATCCCTCTCCAACATCCTTCCCTCCCACATACACCTCTCCTCAATAATAACTAATTCCTCTTCAAAAGACTCTGCTCTCCTAAACATCCCCTTCCCCTGCAAAATCTTGCCTGAGTGTCCACCCCAGGGCTACTCCCCACCAATACTCTCCAGTTATGAAATTAGCTACATCAATTACCTGACTACCTTGCTCATACTGTAAATCAGTTTCCAACATCTTAATGCAAATCTTCAATTTTTACCATTTAACAAACCATCAAAGTACCGTTATCTAATGTGATCAATGACCAAAATGTTTCAGAAACAAAAGTAGCTAATCTTAACGAAACTTAAAGAACCAAGCAAGAAAATGATGCTTAAAACTGTTAATTGGCTCTAGTTTTGAAGAAACAGGGTGGGTTCCAGCAAGTACGACTTGTTCTGGTTTTGGAATTGTGCAGCTCTGAGGCAAAATCTGGTAACCCTGAGTGGGGTGCAGGATCTCTGTGGTGTAGTGGTAGCGTCCCTGACCGTGATGCATGCACAGGTCGCCAGGGTTGAGCACATAGGTTCGAATCCTGGTTGCGGCAGTCGGTCCACAGTCAACCCAGCTGTTCATCCACCGCTAGGGCTTGGTTGATAAAATGGGTACCTGGCTCAGGCTAAGGTATATATATATATATATTATCCCTGGGGATAGGGGAGAAAGAATACTTCCCACGTACTCCCTGCGTGTTGTAAAAGGCGACTAAAAGGGGTGGGAGCGGGGGGCTGGAAATCCTCCCCTCCTGTTTTTACTTTTCCAAAAAAATGAACAGAGAAGGGGGCCAAGTGAGGATTTTCCCTCTAAGGCTCAGTCCTCTGTTCTTAACGCTACCTCGCTAACGCGGGAAATGGCGAATATGTATGGAAAAAAAAAATATATATATATAGCTAAGCATATGATGTACTTAGATATACCTAAGATGACTTCAGAAGTTGGAAACTGATACCGATAATATGTTTTAATGAACCAAGACTTAATGTGTACAATACAACAAACGAGAGCGAGAACAAGACAAAGTGACAGTACAGGGTGGACTGTATATAATGTGAGGTTGTTAATACCAGTGTGTGCTGTGCAAACTACCTTTGTATGTATGTCAAGGCATCAGTGTGTGTCCTGGCCTTAAAGAGTGTGTATGTCAAAACAAACCTCTGCCTTTGTCTAGACCTCAATGTATGTATGTCTGGGCCTTAGTGTGTGTTATGTCCAAGCCTCAGTATGTCTGTCTTGGCATTAGTGAGTGTGTGTGTCCATACCTCTCCGTGTTTATGACCAGGCTTCTGTATGTATATCCGCACCTCTGTATATGTATGTTCTGGCCTGTGTATGTATGTTTAAACCTCTGTATACATGTCCGTACCATTATGTGTGTGTCCAGGCCTCTGTATGCATGTCCTTTTCCTCTGTGTATGTTCATGCTTCTGTAAAACAAGGTATTTTCACGGAAAATTGATAAATAATAACTTCATTTCACTGTACTGAGGTCATCAATCAGTTAAGCAGATGTTAGGACAACGTACTGTTTGTTGTTGCTTTTTTCCCCCCGTACATAACAGGGGGCGGTACCAATTAGCATGAATCAAACTGTTTTGTCGGGGTGAATCCCAAAATAAACCCTGATGTTGATTTAACTATGCGTTTCAGCAATTCCCTTTGTTCCTTTCACTGTGCGTTTGGAGATTATACACTATAGTTATCGCGTAGTTAGCCAACAATACCAGGTAAAGGAATATATTACCTACAGATAATATTACGACTGACTAGTCTCTCTCACTGATCCTAGATTTCTCCCTTTGGCAACAAGCTGACCCTTGGCAGCTCTGGGGTCAAGCGTAGCTCCCTCCAATGTCTTTGCAAAAAATAAATCGAAATTATAAGTGAAAAACAATAACATTATGCAGCCTTCTCCATGCAGGTTTGAAGGTGCTTCTTGTGAGGACAACATGTTATAATGATAATCAAACACGGATAACAGCCTCCTCCTCCAGCAGTATGATCAGAATACTAATATCCACAACTGTTACTGACCTCCAACCCCGAAGCTTGGCAGCGTAGCTGAGCCGATGCCAAGCCACAGGCCGAGGCTCGCCTGTGGGGTAGCTCACCTCTGAACCTCGAGCACTCAAATAGCCTCCTGTCCAGCCCGCCTGAATTTTTTCCATATCTTGAGGGTTGCAGAGACGATCTACTCCTTGGAATCCATAAACCAAGCGACGATTAGTCATGAAATTTAACTGCAGCGATGTTCAAGGACATGAGGTTAATAATCCACCATTCATCCTGAAACTACAGAAAGAAATATGAATCAAAGAATAACTGAAATCAAAGCATTTGAATGGAAACACTCAGGTTTAAAATAATCAAGAGCAGGCATAAACATAGCAACTGATTATTTCTTTTTTTTTTAAATTTCCTTTAAACATACTACATGGTAGAAATAATGAATCTGTTACTAAAGAAACAGGTTTTTATAGCCCGTTACTGCTATACCCTACACTCTTAAATCAACCTGTGGTAAAGTACTAGTCTAGGGGCGCCACTTTATTTTCTTCTATTTATGGAACTAAACAGAATTAGTACCAAGAATTCTTACAAGGGAGTTTATTTACACTGGTGCTGTGTAATTGGGCGCACTGCTCTTTAACCTCCATTAATAAATAAGGCAATAGTGGTGAGGCTACTTTTCAGAAATCAACAGAATCTCTGAAAACATAAACGAATTTCATATAGTAGCCGACATTTGCCTTAATTTTCAGTGTTATAGTCGAAATAGTATAGTCGCTCTGAAGCCAGTGGAATCCATCTGTATCTACACAAACAACGATATAATAGTAAATATCGACTGCTTGCTAAACTTGTTTTTTTTTTTATATGTTCTACTGATTTTTACAAGTAGTTAATCTACTTTTAGGTTTATTGACTTCCTTTCCCTGATCTTTACAGAGCCAGTCTGAGCCATCTTTCCCTGATCTTTACAGAGCCAGTCTGAGCCAGTTTAATTAAGAACAACAATCCATAAGAAAGGTAGCAGCCCAAGAGCTTATATGAGTTTCGTTTTGTAATGGCAGTATGGAATTCTGAGAAGAAAAAAATGTGGCACGACCCAGAACACTATTTTTTTATTTTTCATTAATCAATACTGTTGGTTATGAATATCACAAAAATATGTGGTTAGTAGAAGTAAATGTAGGTGAAACTTTTACATAAACCTCCCTAACAGCGATGCGGAGCTAGACTTGTTTAAGTAAAAGTACGTACCAGTAATACACCAGTAGAAAATCATTAGAACCTATAAAAACCTAACATAACTTCCTAGCAGTCAAGATTTATGTTAATTCTTATTATTTTAGTCTAAATGGACCTGTCACACACACGCATGAGCGCCCAGAACATGGCAGCTGTATGTCAAAAAAACAAGGACACAGCAAGAGGTCACAGGATCCCTAATAGTTAACGACTTTAGTGCACTATATTTCTACTGTCATTTCAGTTAATATGTTCTTTTATAGGTTTTGAAGATAATTAACAAGTGTATTACACTACTTTTTCACTAACCCTTGCATTTTCCTTGATGTACAAAATCCTTATCGCCTTGACATCGTTCAATCTAATGTTATAATCCATATCACGTTCCACAACTGTTATTCCAATCTCTAAACAGTACACAACCAGTGCAGAACGAAAGCACTCCATATTCAAAGCTGTTAGTGATGCGGAGCTAAACTGGTACATTATCATAGGATCAAATTCCTTTTCACGTTACAGAAAAATTCTTACTTTAGCATCACATTAACTACTGGTATACAATCAAAATATGAAGGTGACACAACTAAGGGTAAACAACCACATTCATCATCATATGGCAACTTTGAATGTTTCAACAACAAAAAACTTTCCTCCTTCGGGCAAGAACGCTTGAGCTAGAAATAAAGTGAAATTAAATATTTACCGCTGAGGTTTAGTACCATATTTCACCCTGTTAACCCTTAATTCCATAGATAATTTTCACTCTCTGATACTCCCTCACACTTGCAATAAATGCCAGTCCTAAATGACACCTTGCGCAAAAAAAAAAAGGTATGATGAAGTCGCCTCTGACCTGACCCTGTTAGGGTAAGGTTAAAGAGCACCCAAATCACTCCCAAAAGTCTTACCGTCATGTTCACTGATTGTAGCGCAGTGCCTTGGGGGTCTGGACATGATCGAAAACATAATAAGACGCCAATCCTACCAATATCTAATTCCAATAGCTGATAACGTAAGCTTGACTTCTATCAACAAAAAATGGTACATGTAAGAAGCTTGCTTATCTTCTGCATTGCTGTCCTGTTTCCACCATTATATTTAGATCACTATGGACATATAATGTCGTTATGGACCATCAGGTCTGTTATCTGTCACTCCCATGTATTATATTTTCATACATTTTCCCATGACAGAACGAACTACGATCCACTCCACTGTTTACCAGAAACGGTCAGGTCAACAAACATCAACACGCCACAGACCTCCGTTTAGTGACATATTGTTACGTAATAGGTCAAGCAAACCAATGAAAACCTAGGGATTTGGGTAAGCTGTATTCGTATTGGCTAAAAGAGTGACAACCGGATCAAGTATGGGTTATTAACGTAGTGCTTATATTAGTTTGAAAGTATGCCGCTAGAGGGCCTGGAGGGGCCCAGTGAACCATTTAAATCGACTGACTGAATCGTCAGCGCCGTGAAACGAAATTTGAAAATCTCGAACTTTATCAAAACCATGGCGCTTTCTGACCTACAGCCGCCTTTGTTGTCATGGAAAAAGTGGCAAATAATAGGAATTTTCTTGTTTGGTCATGAACTTTGTTAAATGATCGACACGGCTTCTGTAGTAAATAAAGGGGTACACTGTATCATTCAATTAATTCGAAACAATATTTCAGAAGCCTATGATGAAAAACATTCAAGCGGAATATATTCTTTTTATTTTGGGACGTTTAAACTGCCTGTGACATGAGTTTGGAAATAAGACTTCAGGCTTAATGTTCCGAGGCAATTTCTCAGCATAGTTCAAAAACTTCTCCGATGTTAAAACTTCCCTTCAATTAATTCCAGATCACTTCAGACATATTCTATCAAAAAATTTCGTACAGAGGGAAATTCCGTTGAATTAAATCTAGTATCTGAAGTTACTTCAGACTTATGCTCAGGAAAATGGCATGTCACTAGCTGTGTTTAGCCCAAAACACTGGAATCTTAAGAACTCATTATATGTCGTCGAATGTGCACTATGACACGCGTTAACCTGATTTCTCAATTTTCGTCTGGACGATTTCAAACTGTTTGCGTGGTGACCTTTACAATTCCCTTTAAATCTAATTTCAAGTCCCATGAGCTGTCGCCATTTACCCTCTCCTGACTCATGATAATCTCTCATTCCTTGGCCGCGCACATGATCAGCCAGTCTGTGCATGAGACACATGTAAAACTGTGTTTCTTTCCCGGCGGATGTCGTGCAACTATGCTGCGTGTGCCACTTCTTCGAGTGGGTGTCGCGAGGCGTAATAAAGTCATGTATTTGCTCTAGCATTACACGTGTCGTCTTCACCGTGCTATTTCTTGCCCCCTGGTGGGCGTCGTGTGTATTATTTCTGTAATGGATGGATGTTACGTAACACCTTCATTGTGTTTGCGTCCATATTCTGATAACATACTCGCTTTTACTAACTTCCTGAGGACGATGGTACGGCGATCCTTGGAGTATGAAGGCCCGGTCTCTGACCTAACTTTCTTTAGGGTCAGGTCAAAGATAAAGCCATCAGTATCTGCGGTACATATCCGTCTTAAATAAGGTGTTACGTTTACCTGTTTATCTCTGAAAATAATATTGCGATCCTCGAATCGTCTTGAGCAGGTACAGAGTGCAAGATTTCCAAACTCAACAGATACTTAGGTTCTTCCTTTCATATGTGATGTTGTGACGGGGCGTGTTATAATCTCATTCGCAGTGGCAACTCTGGCTTCTGAAATCTATAAAACATCAGGCTTCTCTGGTGTTCCTAGTTGAAGACGAAGCCCCAGCGTGGTGAAAACCGGGAACTTCGGTCCCCCTTTCACTCAACACGGACCTGAACGAGTCCCCGGAATGCGTGACGAGAAGGGAGACAGAAGCCTAGCTAGGACGTATACCCCTTGCTAGGGGCCTCTTTGGTCCCACGTCCCTCAGAACGAGAGAGAGACTCGTAATCTTCATCGCTCACTATCAAAGCTCCCATTGTCCTTCGTTTTCGTAATGACCTGATCGCATTTACTAAACCCCGGGCAGGACCTGACCTTCGCCTCGGCTTGGTTCCGTCGCTGGACAATCAATCTTCGGTGGAAGGGAGTCGGGGGGGGGGGGGGGGGCACGGTATCCCCCCCCCCCCCCCCCCCCCCCCCCCCCCCCCCCCCCCCCCCCCCCCCCCACGGTATGACGTCACAGGTGGCACGCGAGGTTGCGTGCGTGAGTGACTGTCTTATAACTCCATCCCCCCTTTTTTATTGACCTGAGGCCCCGGGACCATATCAACGAGCATACCTTCCTCCTCCTCCTCCTCCACCCACCCACACCCACACTCACACACACACACACACACACACACGCACACACGCACGCCATTCCCAGAATAGTGTTCATTTATAACTTTACGACGCGCAAGGAACAGTCGTTATTGTTATTTCATCAAAAACTGCCAACAGCAAAGGATTCCGTTCGACTAATTGTTTAATGACAGGAGATTCAAACAAATGAATGAAAAAACTTCTCAGAACATGAAAATATTTTCTTTTCTTTTTGCAACAAAAGCTTCAAATAACAGATTAGTCTGTACATATCGACTGCTATCTTTTTTAAACACCCTGTGTAAATATGAGAGAGAGAGAGAGAGAGAGAGAGAGAGAGAGAGAGAGAGAGAGAGAGAGGGTGTGTGTGTGTGTGTTTGGGCGGTTGGTTATATTTGGATTTCAGTCCCCCATCGATTGCCAGGGTCGGCAAGACCCGTCCTTCGTCACCGTCACTTTACGACCGCTTTATCCATCGATGAAATCTGGACTAGGGTAGTTCTCCTCCTCAGGCCACAAATGAACTTTCTCACTGAATATATACGTATATACTGGTACCCTGTGAGATGCTTAGAGTAGCCTATCACGCTGGCGGTTCCAGAGCTGCTAACCCAACCATCAGCGAGAGACTGTCTCCCTCAGCCTAGCTGTTCCAGGGCTGCATACTCAACCATCAACGAGAGACTGTCTCCTAGCCTATCTTTCTTTTTGATGGAAAATACGTTAATACAATTCACATGTATCATGCAGTCACAGTCGCGTAAACCACTGGTATGTAGCGGCATGAAAACGTCACAAAATTGGTGGATAAAGAAACATGGAGGGTGGGAGGAGAGTGAGTGCAAGAGGAAAGTGAGTGTGTGTGTGTGTGTGTGTGTGTGTGTGTGTAAGAGGAGGAGGAAGAGCAGGAGAATACGCGAGGGAGGGAACATTGCCGAGTAGGAGAGATTTTTGAATAAGGAGAGACAGCCAAGCAGGAGAGTGAGGTAGAGTGTGAAAAGAAGTCAAATTGGCCGAGCAGGAATAAGAGTATGTTAAGGAAGTGGAGGAGGAGGAGGAGGAGGGAGGAAGAGAGTGCGTTAGGGAAGGGAGAGTGTGGGAGGAAGGAGTGTGGTTGCTGGGGCAAGGAGGAGTACAGGGAGCAAAATGGTGATGACTGCAATAAGACATATGGTAATATCAGTTATAGGGTGTAGGGGAGGCAAGGCAAACGGCCAGTGAGGGAAATGCGTGGAGTTAGGGTGACGGCTTGGAGGTAAGGACTGAGGTTAGGGTGACAGCTTAGAGATGGGGACTGAAGTTAGGGTGACAGCTTGGAGGTAGGGACTGAGGTTAGGATGACAGCTTGGGATGGGGACTGAGGTTAGAATGACAGCTTGGAAAAAGAGGACTGAGGTTAGGGTGACAGTTGAAGGTGGGGACTGAGGTTAGGGTGACAGCTTGGAAAAAAAAGGATTGAGGTTAGGGTGACAGCTTGAAGGTGCGGACTGAGGTTAGGGTGACAGCTTGAAGGTGCGGACTGAGGTTAGGGTGACAGCTTGTAGGTAAGGACCGAGGTTAGGGTGACAGCTTGGAGGTAAGGACTGAGGTTAGGGTGACAGCTTGAAGGTGGCGACTGAAGTTAGGGTGACGGCTGTTGGGCTGTAGGAGGGTGTATTGAGTACATCAGCGTTTGGAAGACTTATATTCGACTCCCTCCAAACCACCACACACACAAAAAAAGACGAAATGTTAAAATAGCACCTGCTGGCAGGGTGTTGAGGAAAAAATAAGTGACAAATATAGCAATTAAGACCATTTCTCTTGGCTTGCTAAACAGGCTGGCGAAGTAAGACTTATAAATACTACTGACGTCGAACGCAAACTTCCCATGGCCCTCTGATGTTATTATGATCACCCTGGTCTGTATACAGGCCAGGCAGTGGCGTCTTGCTCAAGCCACTCCCGATGACCTGGCTCTCTGGGGGAAGCAGCGATTAATATACTACCACACAGATCAATAACGGGTCACTCCTCTTGGCAAGACGAGAGTTGATCCTAACTGGCGCTAACTGATTGGCGCCCAGCAACGAGAGATAATCCTTATTATATTATATAT
>JAUUDW010139405.1:0-15136 GCA_032361385.1 Panulirus guttatus | reverse complement strand
GGATATTTCCTTACTTTGGATAAGCACATGGGTGAGGTACATCTTGATCGTCAGGGTGGCAGATATATAGAGGTATTTACTTTATAAATAATATGGTTTATACATTATGAACATGGTTGTACATTAAGTAATGAACAGTTACAGTAATACATTAGTTGACATACCACATAGCTTAACTAATAGAAAATTGAGCTGTTCACATGCATAACTATGCTATGGACCCCTGTGGTGTAGCAATCGATATTACTGACCATGAAACAAGCACAGGATGCCTGGGATCAAACTTGCATAGGTTCAAATCCTGGTCACAGCAGCTGGTCCACAGTCCACCCAGCTGTTCATCCTCCCATAGAAATTGGTTGATAAAATAGGTATCTGTCATAGACTAGGGTGTATGTGGGTGTGCATACATAGATAAGAGTAAAGACATGGTACATATAAACAAAGTTCAGAGACAGGGAAACAAGTGAAAAACTCTCTCTCCATAATACACAAATAGTAATCACATGTTCATGGACTGTTTATGATATTCACAATATAAGGTACACTAATACCCAGGTTAGCACTACCCTATAGAATTCTTGCTTGCATCTTGTAGCTGTTTCATAATAGCATTCTTGCTTGCATCTTGGAGCTGTTTCTTTAAAATAGAAAGGAAAGTCCTAAAAGATGTCAAAAGTCATGAGTCTGAACACTTAAAACACGCCAAGAGTAGCTCTCTTTATTTATACTCATTTGACCAGTCAGAGCACCACGCACACATACTCTCACATTCAATCAGTGCTGAATTCTTTCCTCTGTTTGTACAGTATGCATTTTGCCGTGCCTACATTGTACACACTTTCTTGCTGACTCACTGATTTTTCAATATTATTATACCCATTTTTTACCCATCCTGTCTGGAAGACAGCGTACAAGTTCTTTTATAGCTAGTTGATCTAAAGTGCCTTGGAAAATCCTCTCCCTGGATGTAGAATTACAAGTGTTTAGGTAATTAGAAGCTGGTAAGAATCAAGTTGATGTTAGTTATGCTTTCAAATTGGCCACATCAATGGTTAGAATGATTAAAGAATGCAGGCAAGATGAAAACTTCTGCCATGGCAAACATAAAGTTAACAGTAATGAAGTGAGTTGTTTAAGGAGCAGTATGTTAGAAAAATAGAAGGAAGGCTAAGTGGAGCTAGAGTAAGCGGTGGTGTAACTGTCAACTGTTGTGATTAGTCCTTAGGAGCACACCGAGTGCATGTTACATCTTTCTGCTTTCTCATTCCATATTTTAAAATGTTATGTAAGTTAATGTTGAAGGGATACATTGTTACTCATTTGTACTTACACTCAGTTGTGTGGGTAGACATCAGCTGTTTAATAGCATCTGATAGTGCTGTAGCCAGTGTTACCAAAGAAACTGATAGACACATCACCACCTCACCACTTACCTCCATCTCCATCTCATCACCACTACCTTTATTATCACCACCTAAATTATAATTTCAGTGATGCAGAGATGGATTAGCTTTATCCAGAGCGTGCCATTCGATATCCAATTCCTTCTTCCTCTAACCTTCCTCCCACCCACCGGGTCTCTGACATGCTGCCACTCTCACTCATTTTACTACAATTGTCATTACTCATCAAACAACTGTCATTCCGGGGACAATATTGGAAACTGTTAATTTGTCATTCATTAATTAATAAAGGTATGCTACTGTAGTAATCATTGTTTATTGATACCTGTAACCTTGATATACAGTAATGAATATATCTCATTGGTAAACGATAACATTATCAGGAATGCATTTCCATAAATACAGTGGTAAAATGATCATATATAGAGCTGTTTCTCTTAACACTCCATTTTCCAACAACATATCATGAGCACGAATTGGAGTATTAGTGTATAGGACTGTTCTTTTATCTGTGTATTTGATCTCTGATTGGAACAAGTCGATGGTGGAGACAAATGGCAGTCCATGGCGGGGGGTGTCAAAAGGGGTTTCAATACCGGGGATGTATCAGCAGTTTATTAACATAGTGCCATGTGAGCTGCCAGTGTTGGTTAGAGAGGATGGACTGGTTCAGTAAGATTAGGGTCTCTTGGTAAGTGGTGTAAAAAGGGCCAAGGATGATTTTGCAGCCCTTTTTTGCACTCTTTCTAGCTGGTTCTTTTGTGTAGCTGTTGATAAGGAGGACTAGGCTTGGTAGGCATAGGTGAGCTTAAGTAGAGTGAAGATGATGTAGACATTCCTGAGCTCATTTGGTGGGACACCTAGTGATTTCAGTTGATGCAGAAGGTACAGATGGTATGAGAGAGATTTGATGGTAGTAATGACATGACTTTTCTAGTTTGAACTGTTGTCTGTAGTGACACCAAGAAGGTTGAAGTCTCTGATTACCTGGAGGATGTTAGGGTCTTGTGTGATATCAGGGGGCAGAATGTTATCTGCACCCAGATTGATGTGCATCTATAGTCTTGATGCGGTTGACAGTGACGTCATTGGCTGTAGTCCACTCCTGAAGGTTGTTGATGATATCAGAAGGGCACTTCGGTCAGGAGAGTTGTTGTTGATAGTAATGCCAAAGGTATAGTCTTGACATACTTCCAGCAGTGGTTTGTGTCCCTCAGAGCATCATTGATAAGGATAAGGAAGCAGAGCGGCCCCATCTTGGTGCCCTGTAATACTCTACTTGACAGGGGTAGTGAGGTTGATGTGGCTATCCTAAAGCAGACAGTTTGATGTTGCCCACTCAGGAAGTCTGCCAGCCATGAGATTAGCCACCCCCTTAGTCCCAGGTGCAAATGATTTTGTTGTTTGCTTGTTCTGCATACTACTTTGTTGAGGTGGGTTAGACAATTTGGAATAAAAAAAAAGAGTCCTTTGGTAATATCAGAAAGTGAATGACTAATCAGGTCACATTGTGTTGATAATTCCATTCTAGTTAGATCAGCTATAACTTCAGACTAGTTCGAGAATTGCAAAGAATCCACAGAAACTTACTTTACAAAGTTATCCCAGTTAGTGTGAAGATTAATGCTCATAGATTAGCTAATTAGGTTTTGAGCATCTCATGTTTGATTTTTTGAGAATTCTGTGTATTAAGGAATGGATGGGTTGGCGTTTAGTCTTTCTTTGAGAGGAAGATGCCTAGGTATTACAAGCATTTTGCTGGATCATCTAGGATGCGGTACACTCAGAAGACCATGCAGGTAGTGCTGTAGTCCATAGTCCATTAATTGTCAATGGGAAGCTAAGATATACAAAATTCTTACATGACCGTGAACTATTGTGGGAAGTATTCTTTCTCCCCTATCCCCAGGGATAATATATATATATACACCTTTCTCCCACGCTTGACTGCCACTTTCCAATTTAAGCAAATCACAACAATTTCACTGCCACCCTTAAAGAAGTCTTAGTGACCTGACCTGTCACCCTATTAAATTAATGCTTCAAGCTCTTCTTGGGTAAGGCTGACTCCTTTGCAGTTTTTTTTTAAGTTGATATTATTTGTTAGATTCTTATCTCAGCTTTTGTTTTATTAACCTGACATTTAGAATAAAACAATTTAAGGTAAGTGTTTTACAACAGGTTTCAGGAACTATTTAAGATCAGCCAATCACGGAGTAAATGTAAGCTGCACAAATTAGGAAAAAGAATTAGATTGATTTTATTTTTTTTTGCCTACACCTGGCAAAACCATCAGAGATTTCATCTTATACAGGTGTTGTACAGTGAAAGCTGCACCTTTCTAATACCTTGACAAGAAAAGAATGTACTTAACAGTTATCTTTAGGAGATGAGTAAGTGGAGATTTTTGTTCTCCTGCTGTTTACTTTCTGTTTCCCCTGCTCAGTAGATGCTTCTCCCTTTTGGAATATTGGGCATATTTATATGGGTGAAGAGCAGATAAGGGTTTTTGCTCAAGAAGTTAGCATTGAGCTAATCAAATGAGGTTAAAATCTTCATATACTCTTCTACCCTTGCATGCACAGTCAGCATTCCTCCAGAAAAATTGGTTCACCTTATGGTGACTTTGACCTTCAAGATTGATGGATTGGATGTCTGAGGTGGGGGAATATGGTAGTATGACATCATAAATATGGTATGGGGATACAGCTTTTGTAGATGAATAGATGGACTAAGAACAAGTGAGGATTCTAGCTCAAAATCATGCTACTCACAAGCTCAAAGCTGAGTTTTCCAGCAAGTTTGAATTATATTTAGAAAGCTAGTTTGTTTTTCATGTGTTTTCTTAATTTTTCCATGGTATAGCTCCTCCTCATCCTCCGGAGATCACACTTCAGTCAACCACCACCAATAGCATTGAAGTCAAAATTAAACCTTCTGTAATTGATGATACTACTCCTATCCATGGATATACTATCTACTACAAGCCAGAGTTCAGCAACTGGGAGAGTGTACAAGTCCCATCCTCTACACGAACCTACACTCTTGAAGGTCTTTGGTGTGGATCTCGCTATCAGATTTATGCTTCTGCATATAACAAGTAAGTTCTTTATAGGTGTCTAGAAACTAGAGAACATGCATGTTAGTCTTAATCCACACATACGGTACATGGGTATTTAAAGTTCTTAAATGGATTTGCATTAATTTTTTTGCTTCTTTAAAATTACTAAACTGTCTTGTAGATTTTACTTTATGAGTAGCTAATTGATTGGCAGGTCTTGCTTACCTGTTGAAGTAAAGAGATTAAACTTTGTCACACTGATTGTACCTTTATTTGGTCTTATTTACACTGTAAGCATTGCATTATAAGTTATTTATGTTGTAAGCATTACATTTTAAGCTGCCAAACATTCTCAGACTTTACAAGAATTTTCAAGATTTTTACTTTCTCATTTTCCTATTAATGTCACCAAGCTGCATCAGCAGAGTATCTATCATCTCAAAACATTCACTTGCAGTAAGCCAGCCAGTTAAAGCCTTAGAATGATTTTAAGAAAGCAGTCAGATTGAATCCCCTACCAGGGTTTCACACACTTCATGGTCGGTATGCCACTTGACAGCAGACATAAACTGTCTTTGGAGCAAGTCATTTTCAGAATGAAAAGCTCATGATACCAAAACTGAAATAGGCTGTTATCATTTTCATTTGTAAGTAAGTTAAAGAAAATGGTGATTTATAGTGTTTTTGAAGGGAACATAGCACATACCGATTCAGTTATCTGGACTGAATGCATTTTCATCCTGCCACAACAAAAGTGTATGCAGGACTTCATTTCATCACCCCTTTGTCTGTAATTACCAATTTGGACAGTACGGGGGGTTTCCATTCATAGGGCCCCATCTCTCGAATGTTCTTTACCATCGTACACCCTTTTAATTTTTAGTATTTTGAGAGCATTCATAATTTCATAAGTTTACATCATTCATCCAGTACCCATAAAAGTACTTGACATCATTACTGTCAAGTTTCTTGGTTAATTTCATGTTATAGCTTCTGTCTGATCTATCTTTGCATCTTTTGTTAACATCATCAACTTGGTTTAGAAACTTCAGGATGTCATCAAATCTTTACCCTTTCATGGGGAACAAATTCATGGCATCAAACCTCTCACTGAAATTTGGCTTTTTAATTCTGGTACTATCTTTTTTCCCCTCCTTTGGACTTTCTCAATTTGTCTTCAGTGCATCCTTAAGTGTGGTGACCAAACCTGGAAAGAATTTTCTAGTTTGGGTCAAAATATATGATGTGAAAAAATTTTTAAAATTTCCCTTTCCATACTCTTGAATGGGGTTCTCATATTGCCATCAGACTGTTTATATCCTCTCAGCTGTCCTAAGGTGAGGCTGTAGGTACAGGTTAAGTACAATTTTGATTCCCAAGTTCCTCTCATACATAGATTCCTGAAGCTTATTTCCAGCTAGTTAATGTTTGTATTGAGGCCTTTTTTCACTGTATTCCATCCTCATTACTCGGCATAAGAAAAGGTTAAATATCAGATATGGTGTATCAGACCAACTCTGGAGCTTGGCATGGACCCCATGGTAAGTTGATGAAGTCTCCATCACGTTTTCCTTTTTATCATGGTGATGGCATGTCATGGGCAAAACATTCTCCAATTATGACCATCTCAAGTGAAATAGATATAGAGTATGAGAAAGGGAACAAAAGAATTTATCAGAGCTCCTCAGATGTTTGAAAACCAGTCTCTTTAAGGTATAAAGGTTATATAGGAAGAAGGAAAGACAAAAGAAGGAAAGAAATTCACAGCTTCACTGTTCCAGGTAAGAAGGAGGTATCATATCTATATATCCATATCTCCAAAGCCCTGTTCTCCTCAGGAACTCCCATCAAGGGGTTGGCCATGGTAAAAGAATCTCCACTAATGCTGTCCTTACATGCCTCTTCCTTCAGACACCTTTCAGTACATTCTTCCCTCATTTCTCTCCCTTCAGTACTCCACCACTCTATTTCCCCATCTCACACTAATGTCTGTAATTTTACACATGCACACTCTCCTTGTAAACTCCTCCTCTTGCATTCGTTCCACATGCCCAAACCACCTCAAAGTATTATGTATCATGCACTCTTCCATTTTACAATTTAATCCCTTTGCATTCCCTGCCATACCAAATCTCTTATACACTCCTCATTACTTTCTTCCTTCCACCTAGTCATACCACATACTCCACTCAGTTTATTTCCTCAGCCTGGATTCATGACTCCTGTGACTCATCCCATGTCCATGTTCTGGCTGCACAGGTTAGGATTAGGAGGACTATGGTGTCCTGCAGTCCTTTTCTAACTTCCATATATGCATCTGTAACCTTCATTATTATGTTAAGGGACCCAATGACTCTTGTACCCTGTACTGCTCTCTCCCTTACCTCTCTTTCCATATCACCAGACTTACCAAAGATAGCTCCCAAATACTTAGATTCTGTCGCCTCTTACGCTCATTCTACCCCCCTCCCCCCATATCTGTACTACGGTTTGATACACTTTGTTCTCCCTCTTTATAGGCCTTTGCAAAATCTATGCTTTCTCAGTGTTTCCCTTCAAACACTGTTACTTTACTTCCACTCGCAATTACCTTCAATTACTTACGCTTACACATATCATGAAACACACTTACCACCATTTGCAACTCCTTTTCCCTCACAGCAAACAATGCAGGGTCATCCACAGACTTGTCACTAGCCACCATACTTCACCACCACACAGTTTCTACACCCTTTCTCCCTAGTTTTGCTTCCATCTCCTTTATATTCCATCCATATATAAGTTTAAAAGTCATGGTGACATCACTCAGCTGAGCCTCACACCCACATGGATCCTGAAACTTTTGATCAATTCTCCATCCACTCTTACACTTGCATTTGCTCCTTTACAAAAGGCTCTCACACATCCAGTGGTTGTCCTCATACCCCATATATACTTAACACATCTCATAAAGCTTTCCACTCGACTCTGTCATATGCTTTCTTCAGATCCATAAAATCTTCAGATAGCTTCTTACCTTTCATTACATACTTTTTCCAGTCATTTCACTGGAGAATCTGATCCACACATCCCTTACCTTTCCTTGCTCATCACTTATTCTGCATTCAGTCACTTTCATAACTATATCAATCAATCTTGCATACACTTTTCCTGCTACACACATCCTTAGAAACTTTTCCTTTGAACAAAGGAATAGTAATAGGTTTCACCCAATCCCTAGTCACAACCTTTGCTTCCATGCTAAATTACATATCAGTTGCGTGCACTCTATCACACTTTCTCCTCCATACTTCATCATTTTAGCCATAATCCCATCCGCTCCAGGTGCCTTTCCTACCTTCATCCTCTTTATCTCCCTTTTTACCTCCCTTATTGCTATAGACACCAATGCACTTATATCCTTTTCCTTCCATCTTCCATATCTGTGCATGTAACATCTGTTGCCTCCCCTTCTCACACATTCATCATTTCTTTGAAATACTCTTTCCATCTTCCTTTCACTTCCTCCTTTTGATTCAACTACTCCCTTACCATACTCCTCATATGTTACATCCATATCTTTCCTGTTTCACCTCCTTTCCGTAATTTTTTTCATAAAACTTTCTTCTCAATTTTTTTTTTAAATTTTCATCTGCTCTTTCTTTGCTTTCCTCTATCAGCCCCTTAACATTCTGCTTGGAGATCTGATATTCTTCTCTTCTCTTTTGCTGAACTTTCATTAGTACATTCCTTTCGAGCAATCTTTTCCTACACAGCATATCTGATCTCATCTGGCCCCACCATGCATTTCAACTTTTATTCTTATTCCTCACAGCCTTTTATCCAACTTCAAATTCTACAACATGTAACAGTCTCTCTCTTTACATTTTAAACACTACATTCACACATGACTGCATCTTTACATTTATCGCATTTTAATATAAACTTTCTGTCACCCTTTCATACTCCTCATTGCATTCTTTCTAACTTATCCTCGTCCATGCCAACCCTGTAACGTCTCTATTCTTCCTTTCACCATACTTCCATTTCTTCATAATGGTTAATATTCATGTGGCTGGTCACCACACAGAAATTACGGAAAGCTTCAGCAGCATACATATTCTGGTATGACTCCAGTCCCTCAGGCAAGTCATTTGCATAAATTAAGAAGAGCAATGGTCCCAGGATTATGTGCATGTGCATGAACAGATTCTTGTGAACACAGTAACTCAAGAACAATAGATGAAAGAAACTTCACATTCACGCCTCTGGTGTAATCTGTAGATGTGGCAATCTGATATGATTTTGGGACACATTCTTACTAAAATTTGCTTATTAAATAAGTTTTCTTTTTAATGTGCTGTGATATAGAAGTGCTGCATGATGGAATGTTCAGATTTTTAATATATATGTATATGGCAAAAAAAAATGCAAATTTTGAGCATTGTAGCTTTTTATTTCCATATAATTGATTTATGGTGGAGCATTTAACACATAAGTATCTCATAAACTTTAGGGAAATCTGTGAACTAAGTGAGTGAGCTAAGGAACAGGTAGCAGAGGTGAATAGTCAGGACATTGACTTGCTTAAAACAAAAATAGCAGTTGAATGTGTGATAACACGGTGGGAGATGAAGGGTGTTTGGGTCGGGGAGATGTGTGATGTGAATGAGTCATGGCAACTGGTTTGGTGAAAAGAGAAAAGATGGTGAAAGCTTTGCATGTGATGAAATGAGGCAAGGCAGCTGGAGAGAATGGTGCTTCAGTTAGATTTATTTCAGAAAGGAAGTGACTGTGCTGTTGATGGGTAAGTAAAGGTTTTCATTGTGTAATTACCTGTATGTACAGTACAGGGAAAGAATTCTACATCCCTGAACTTTCTATGCCATCAAGTAGCCTTTTCAGTCTTTGTAAACTGCCAGCATTCACTGTCTCATTGGTATGTTTATTCCAGCCATCCACCACCATAACACTAAACCAGTACTTCATAACATCCCTTCTAACAAACTTTATACCTAGCTTTTTGTTATGGCTTCTGGTTACTCTTGTGCTGCAGCTCCTGAAGAATTGTTCTCAGTCAGTATTATGTGGCTGATTTAGAAACTTTAAGGCTTTTATCAGGTCCCTACTATCTCCTCTCTCCTCTGTGGTTGACAGCTTTGTTACCCCCAGCTTCTCATTGTCGCTCAGTTTTCTTGATTCAGGTACCATCTTAGTTGCTCTTCTCTGTACCTTCTCTGTCAGATCTTAGTGTTTCTTTAGGTGCACTTGCCACACTTGTGAGTAACCATCCAGTCTTATACTGATGTTTGTTGTGAATAATTTTGTGAATATGTCTTTGTCCATATATTTGAATGTGATTTTTATATTTGCCAGCAGACAGTGTGCTTCTTTCAGAGTTCTGATGTGTAGCTCATGTGATAAACTTTGCGCAATGTCAACCCTTAGACCTCTTTCACATGCAGATTCTTGTAATGTATTTCCTACAATGTAATACTTTCACTGAGGCCTTCTTCCACTCTGTCTCATCCTCATCATCATGCACTAATTGGATTGAATCTCATCTTCCATTTATTTGACTAACTTTGGAGTTTCTCCAGGTTCGCTTGTAGGCTAATGCAATTGTAACCATTATTTCCCTTACGATCGTGGCATGGTCTACAATCATGTTTAGATATGAACTGAGTCCATCAGGCAAGTCATGTATATATACCAAGAACAGCAGTAGATCATAGGATAAACCCCATGGCATGCTGCTTATGATCCCATCCCAATTCCAGGATATATCTCTCATGTGCAGTCTTTTCATCCCTTCTAATCATGTGAAGGAGCCCACCCCTTAATTCTGCCTGTAGATCTGGCTTTTTCATCAACCTCTGATGAGGAACTGTGTCAAAGGCTTTCTGGCACACAAAAAACACACTGTCTGCCCATCCCTATCTTTGATCTAAGAAATGTTTATGGATCATGGTGAGGTACATGAGGATTGGCAGAATGCCTGTTTAGTACCATTGTATAAAGGCAAGGGGGACAAATGTGAATATTCAAATTACAGAGGTATAAGTTTGTTGAATTTTTTATCTCTGGGATAGGGGATAAGGAAATCTACCTCCATATTCCTTGCATGTAATTGAAGGTGATTAAAGGGGGGTGGGAGTGGGGGGGCTGGAAACCCTCTCTTTCTCATATTTCAGTTTTTAAAAGATGGAACAGAAGACGGAGCCAAGTGGGGAGCGCTTATCCTCCTCAAAGGCTCAGGCTGAGATGTCTAAATTTGCATGGATGTAACCAAGATGAGAAGAAAGAAGAGAGAGGTAGGATGTTTGAAGAAAGAAACCTAAATGTCTTGGATCAGAGTGAAATAAAGCTCAAGGATAAAGCGGAAGAATGATTTGGAAATGTGTCGGGGGTAAAGTTAGGGTTTGGTGAGAGGACTAGGGCTAAGGAAGGAGTAACAGTACTGCAGAATTAGGAGTTATGAAATTGGGTGACAGAGTGTAAGGAAGTGAGATTTAGACTGATGTGGGTAAAAACAAAAGTGGATGGTGAGAGATGGGTGATTACTAGTACTTATGCACCTGGCCATGTGAAGAAAGATCATGAGGTGCAAGTATTTTGGGAGCAGCTGAGTGAGTGTGTCAGCAGTGTCATACAAGAGAATGGATATTAGTGATAGGTGATTTAAATGTGAAGATGAGTAGCTTTGCAGTTGAGGGTATAATTGGGGAGCATAGGGAATTCAGTAAGTGAATGGAAATGGTGAACAGCTTATGGAGCTATAAGCTGAAAGAGGACTGGTAATGGTTAATATGTATGAGAGTAGGAAAGATGGTTGGGAGGCATTATTGGATCACGTATTAACTAAGAGCAGTATAAAAGAGAGACTTTTGGATGTGAGTATGCTGAAAGGGGCAGCTGGTGGGATGTCTTATCACTTCCTTGTGGAAGATGAGGGTGAAGAACTGTAGAGGTTCTCAAAAAAACAGGAAACATTATGGGTGAGAGGAGAGTGGTGAGAGTAATTGAGCTTGGAAAAGACTCTTGTGTGAATAAATAACTGGAGAGATTGAGTGTAAAATGGCAAAAGGTAAGAGTGAATGAAGCTTGGGGTGTGGATGGGGAATGGGAGGTATTTAGGGAAGCAGTGCTTGCACGTGTGAGAGATGGATGTGACATATGAAAAGTGGGAGTTGGGCAGATTAGAAAGGGTAGTAAGTGGTAGGATGACATAGTTAAGGTGCTGATGAAAGAGAAAAGAGAGGTTTATGGGCATTATGTGTAAAAAAAGGAGTACAAATTGGGAGATGTATAAGAAAAAGCAGCAGGAAGTCAAGAGGAAGGTACAGGGTTGGAAAAGAGGGTGAATGAGAGTTAGAGTGAGCAAGTATAAGTAAACTTTAGGGAGAATAAGAAGGGGTTTTGGAAGGAGATTATTAATGTGCAAAATAACAAGAGAGCAAATGGGAACATCATTGAAGGGGGCAAAGGGGGAAGTGGTAACAAGTCGTGATGAAGTGAGGAGGAGCAGTGAGTATTTTGAAGGACTGTTGAATGTGTTTTGTAATAGGGTGGCAGATTTAGGGTGTTTAGGTTGGGATGGTATGTGAAATGAGAGTGTCAGGGAGAGTGGTTTGCTGAAGAAACTCAGAACTTTCACATCCAAAAGTCTCTTTTACATGCCTATCGATTAAAAATGTTATCCAATGATACCTACTGACCATGTTTCCTACTCACATATGTATACTTGTGTATGTCCTTTTTCAGTACACTTCTCCACAAACAGTTTGTCATTTCCATTCACTTTACTAATTGCCCCAGGCTCGCCAATTATACCCTCAACTGCCACATTACTCACCTTTACATTTAAATCACTCAGCACTAATACCCAGTCTCTTGCATTAGAACTACTGACACACTCATTCAGCTTTTCCCATAACACTTGCCATTCATAATTTTTCTTATTGTGGCCAGGTGCATAAGCACTAAGAATCATCCATCTCTCGCCATCCATTTTCATTTTTACCCTCATCAGTCTAGAGCTCACTTCCTTGCACTCTTTCATGCACTCCCATAACTTCTGCTTCAGCATTAGTTTTTATACCTTCCTTTGCTCTTGTCCTCTCACCAACTCCTGACCTTGCTCCTAAAACATTTCCAAACCATTCTTCCCCTTCATCCTTAAGATTTGTTTCACTAAGAGCCAGAAAATCCAGGATCCTTTCCTCAAACATACCACTTATCTCTCCTTTCCTTACCATCTTGGTTACATCCCTTTGACCAGAGTCTATGAAAGAGTCCTGGTGTTTCTCAGGACCTTTCTAAAGGTTCCTACTGCCCAAGGCTGTCGTACCTCCAGTAACAGGGAAATGAAGGCTTCTTTTGAGTGAAAAGCTCTTTGATAAGATTATACTCCCAAAGATGCAGTCTTGCCAAAGGTGACTCTTCACTAACAGTGTTTCCTCTTGTAGGTGGAGCCCAGTAACAATTGAGTGAGAAATTTGAGCATGTATACATATAAGCTCCTTCCTTACCCATTAGACTGTGTATATATCTGGGGACAGTACTTGAAAAGATAAATCTGAGTGTAGTAAGCACAGAAACCTTTAAAAGTATGCTGTATAAATGGTTAAGTACAATCCCAGTTGAACCAAAGTTTGACAGCCATGTAATGCTTGTGGTGGAATAGAATAATAGCATCATAAGACCTTTAACTAGAACTCAGATGCCAACAATCATACTTCAGTTGATCTATGATGGTGATATGAGATCCTGATCCTCAACCGCTTTATTGATGAGAGTGGAATCAAATGCCCTCTGTTTCATCAGTTCTCCTGGTATTGCCTCTCTTTAGCCTTCCCATTCTGTACACTGGGATGTTGCTGCTCTTTCCTTATTCTGTAAGTATTATTTTGACCATTATCATGGCCTGTCTTCATGTTTCCCACCCCCAAGGTGGCCTGTGTTTAGTTGATGTTCCCCACAGTTTGTGTGTGGAAACCAGTCATTGGAGGATTGGCTATGATACTTACCTTTTTCCCTCAAACAGCTAAGCTGTGGAATCTCTTCCTTTTGTCTTTCCATTTTCATGTAATCTTTCTTCCTTTAAGCATCAGGTCTACAAACACCTGCAGAGCCCTGATTAATTTATTTCTTGTTCTTTTCCTTTCTTCTTTCTCCTGAGATGGCCTTTATTGGGGTATATTTTCCCTATGCCATGTTGGTCATTATAGGTAAAAGGAAGATTACATATGTCCTAAAGTTACCCTTCAGCCATAGGATGGGGAGGATGTTACAGTGGAGTAAGTGTAGGTGACATGAAGCAATATTAGCTCTGTAGTAAAGAGAAGTCTTGTGATCCAAGTGATAATCTGTCTGATGATGAAAATTTATTTTATGACAAAAGAACAAATTACGTGAACACAATATTGACAAGGTTATGACAGTTGAGACATATTAACAACAGGCTATGTCACACTTAGAGCTATCTCAATAATATTCTTCCTCCAGGAGTTTTTATTTCTTAGGGTAAAATTGGGATATATTTCATTTTTTTCTCTGTTGTTTTTGTATTCACTCGTAAGAGTGAAATTCTCTTGCCCTTTACTTGAAAAACACCTAACTTTCAGAAGAACCAAGAAAGTGGTATGCCAGCTTAAGGGGTTAAACAAGGAATATGTGCAGTGAGCAACGTGTCTTAGCCATACCCTCTGGCATTAACTCATTGTAGATACTCTATATCTCTCTCCTATAAATGTTTATCATTGATAGTTACTTTCTTTTTAGGTGTTTGGAAAAAAGTTTTGCATGAGCCATTTATGAAGAAATTTATAAATATGTTAGATATGGAGGGAGTGCAATGAAGAAAAGATTAATTGCTGTTTTTAGATATTCTCATCTCTTCCAAGAATCACTTTAATTTCTAATGCACATAACTCTTTATCAGAATTGGAACAGGTGAATCATCTGAGATACTCAACACCCGCACCAAAGGCAAGAAGCCTGAAGTTCCAGAAGTGCATCGTTTTGTTGAAGTTTCCTCTTCATCCATAACCCTTCACCTAAATGCTTGGTTAGATGGTGGCTGTCCCATGAACTACTTTGTTGTTGAATACAAGGCCAGGTATGTTAATGGATTAATGCACTTTCATTTTAAGTGTTCTTTAATTGCATTGGAATTTTTATTATAGATTTCTCTTGTTCATGTTTGGAAATTGGAGTGTGCAGTCTTACTCTTCAGATGATCCTATCATATGTGAAAGAAGCCATTGTAAACATACTTGATTTTGAAAAACACGACAAAAATTTGATTTTGCTACAACTTCTAAATCAGAAACATTATGGTAAGTGATTTGAATACGTATCTTTATAAATCATTTTACAATGATGTTAGCTGTTGAAAAAATAATGGACAGAGGACTTTTTGCTTATATGAAACTGTACATTTTTCCCAAGTAGAGGCTGTAAAAAATACAAGGGGAATCATAAATGAGAGTTAATTAGTAGCTTTTATGGTATCACTACCAAAAATTAAGATATCTTATAACTTCTCTGAGTGAAGTGAGGGGAGTGGGTGAGGAGTGGGATGCATTCAGGGTAGCAGTGATGGAATGTGCAAGAGAAGCATGTGGCATGAGGAAGGTGGGAGGTGGGCAGATTAGGAAGGGTAGTGAGTGATGGGATGAAGAAGTAA
>JAUUDW010139294.1:0-15138 GCA_032361385.1 Panulirus guttatus | reverse complement strand
GTACTTTCAAACAATTTGATTTTATTTGAGAATTATGAGTGGCAATTATTGTGGAGTTTAATTGATTTGTTTGTGTGCTGATTCTTGCTGATGATGATATTACAATGTGGGATGTAACTGATTGGTGTTGGTTCTAGAAGTGTATTTTTCCATAGCTTGTATTACGTTGTCTTATCTAACCCTACAGAGTGATTGAACTGGGTTGAACTGTGGTATGTGGCATGTATCTAGGAAGCACTGTATTTCAGGCCAAAACACCTCCATCAATAAACTGAGGTTACGATTCTGTGGTTCTGCCCATTCGGATTCCCCAACAAACAGGCCAAGTTGTTCCATGATTAACTGAAATCAAACAAGCTGTGAGACTATTCTCAAGAATGGCTGATTAGAATTAAGATACAATACATATCATATTAATTCTAACATGGCCATATCCAGGATTTAACATAGGGGATGAGTGTCCTTTAGCAGAACTCATCTAGGAGAGTACTTACAGTATAAGAAAGGTCCATACATAAATAAACCATTTCTATTTATCTAAACCATTTCTATTTATCTATCTCTGATGCCTGTTTCCTCCTGGAACTCTATCAAAGAAGTGGCTATGGCAACTAGTGAACTCCAGTGCTGCTTCTCAGCCTTTCTTACCTCACCCTTAACAGGCCACTGGCAGAGGGCAACTCCTTTACAGAGTTTGCAGAGAATCCTATTTAATGCTCCTACAACCTACTTCTTCCTCATGCTCCTGCCTAATGTTCCTTCCTACTACTTCTACCTAATGCTCCTGCCTAATGTTCCTGTCTAATACTTCCATCTAATGTTTCTACCTAATGCTCCTGCCTAGATGTTTCTACTACTTCTATTTATTTCTCCTACAATCTTGCCAAAAGGCAGGGATAGCATATAGTGCTCACAGCAGGAAAATCTAGAGTTATGAAGAATGAATATGTGAGTTAAGTGTTGCCAAATGTTATGGGTGACAAGGAGCGATTGTATGTTTGTGGATACAATGCCAGTAGTCCATATGTGGGTGAAGCAGAGAGAAAGACAACTACCTGGGTCAGAGGAGTGCAACCAGACAACCAATGAAGTGATGGCTCACTAAGCAACCATTGCTAACCTTCCTGATACCCAGGAGGGTAGTACTGGTAATATACATCCCTGGTCATTGGCTGCCTACCAAACACTACCTTCTAATAAACTATTTCTATCTTAATTATCTATTTACCATTTTTCACAATTATTTTCATAACTATGATGATGTCATGAAATGAGTAAATCTACTGCCAGAGGCATTATGTAGGCCACTAACAGATGAAACACATACGGTATTTGTACTACATATACTGAGTAATAAGGTCCAAAATGAGCAAAAAAGGGAAGGAGAGACACTAGAACTATGGTAAATAACCTATCATTTAGACCATTATTCAAATGGACCATTATTTCACACTAGATCACATGGCCTAATGCGGTTGTAGATGAAATCCATATCTGGATTACCAATGTGTATACAACAGTGCCCACATCTTACCCATATCATGGTGAAAATGCACCAAATATCAACTGTATTGGTAAGTGTGGTTGGTAAACAAAATGTTACATCGTTTGCTGATGGGCCTAATGTAGTCAGGTCATTAACCAAAACCACTACATTTATATCATAAATTATACAGTCTTGGAATGCCAATTTCATTACAATATGACTTATGCAAGAACAAAAAGAGAATTCTCTACATAAGGTAAAAATACAGTTGCATTCTAGTCAGACTCTTTGCTCTGTGGGGAGGGCAGCAAGCACCCTTGCCTCCCCTCATGGCTACAGGTCTGGTTAAGTATGTGGTGAAAAACTTTCTAAAGATCATGCAGCTGCTGAAGACTACATTGTACAATATGCCAAGTTAATTGAAGAAAATATGAAAGGTGAACAATGAAGTATCATTATATGAGTGTTACATTCCTCAAAAAAAATTTTAGGTAAAATTCCATTATTCTAACATATATCATTAAAGTACCATAAAATATATCTTTTTTATGTGAACTTCTAAAGTCTAACATTTAAATACAGACTTTTAAAGTCAACCACTCATTTTCAGACTTTAAACTTTCTAAGCAATCTAAGCAGTCTAGCCCCGAGCACTCACTGGGGTGGAGTTTGTTTTAATGAATATTGATCAGAAGGGAATTTTCATTTATTTAAAGTATATCTGACAATAGTTTTACAAAAGTATATAACTTTATCATATCAGTGGTTAAAGAGAGAAGGAAGTGGAAGGTTTGTGCCCAAAAATCAGGCTCAAACTGTGTTACTGCATCATGCTGTTTGAATCTACTTCATCAAATACGTCTAGGCCTTATATAGTCATAAAGTCATATTCCTGAAGATCTGTTGTTCTAGTGCACTGTTGTTATACAAGTCATTAAAACCCATACTATAAAGGTTGTTATGCTCCTGCACAAGAAAATTTCCCTCCTGAAAACCTTATGTAGCTGATGGTGGGAAGGGCTATAATGATCTGGGAATATGTGAGACACTGTAAAAGCAAGAGAAACTATTTCAAAATAAAAACCTATGAAAATCATACCTAAGCTGAAGATGGGGAGGGTGATGCTGATCTCGGAAAATTTGGTTTCCTCCAAAGGGAAACAATTAAAATTCAACAAAACCGTTTAAAACTTTACCTAAAAATCATATAGTAGGGTGGGCTATGTTGATTTTGGAAAATGTGGGGTACAATAAAAGGGGGGTAAACATTTTTTGATTCAACAGAATCAGTGAAAACCTCACCTAAACTGCTAGGAGGGAGGGCTATGCTCACCAAGGAAAATGTCAAGTACTGTATTCATATCACAATGACAAAAAGCAATTTAATAGCATATTTTGTGAACTACTTTCACTCTAATAACATGCAGAAGTTTTGTATATGTTTCAGCACAATGCACTAAAAAGTTTGAGTTAGTCATCATGTATCTTTACTGTTTATTCACCTATATCTATCTATCTATAGAAACACTGAAAAAGTTATCACTGACTATTATTCTTATCGTATATAATGAATCTTTATTTGTTGGAATTAATGTGATTCACTGAAAAGTTTATCATAACTGAAAAACTTGAAAAGTATGCAAAATTACCAGCAGCATCAATTAGATGCAGTATTGTCAAAGTCAAGTACATGTTGGTAACACTGCTTCCACTTTTGCTAGAAAACCTTCTCCTGACTCGTCTTAGTCCACTTTCAAGGATGAAAGAGCTAGTATCCACAGAATCACTCTCCACATGATCCAAAGACAGATCATCATTGTCAAATTATTCAGGATCATCTTCTGCCTGGTCCATTAAATCTAGCTATAAGCCACTCAATTTCCTTCCAAATAAACTCAAGTAAATGTGCTCTCATTGACTTGGCTTGATGACTGACCGCAGGGAGAAATCATTGAGCACTTCCACCTCAATTATAACACAAGCTAGGCACATGGCCTTGAAACTGAGTCACTAAATTCTGCTTAAATATCCATCAAGAGACATCACTTAGCTCACATAAGTATCCATCAGGAGAACTTAAGGGGTTAGATAGCTGACTAACACAAAAATAACATCTATCCATAAAAGGCATTGAAGCTTACCAACTGACACTGCTGCCCTTTAGTGACAAACAGTTTACTTTCTTTAGTTCAATCCTAGTCTGAAGCATGTTAAAGCCAAGGCACTTTGGGTAAGTGTCCTTGGTCCCATATTTTGAGGGGCACCAAACATTAATAAAATCAATTCAAAATTGGCATCATATGGCATACAGAGGTCCCTTGCCTACCATGTTTTTCCACACTTACAATACTGTACACAGTTTTACTATCAATGGCATCAAGTTTTGAGTATCCACGGTTTTCCACCACACCACCGAAATTTGTGTTTTTGCATTGAGCGAGCATCATGCAGGATGCCTGTAGCCCAGACCGGCAGAATACCATTTCAAGGGATTGGCAGAATGAATGTCATAACTAGGCAGTATTACCAGAGTGAGCTTTGAAGTAGCCTTTTGTACAGCATAACTGCCTGATTGCAGTGTTTGGAGTATAGAGGCAAGGCACCATTGGTAACATAATGCTAACATATTACATCATCTACTTGTACCCTTACTGAATACCATGTTGCTTTTAAATTAAAACATTCTCATTGTTTCAACCCTGAAGTACTCATTATAGGACTCAAAGTATGTATTTCGTGGGTCACTCCCCCTTATCCCCATTTTCCTGACCTTGCCAACCATGGTTCTAAAAATTATGGCAAAGTAACTCCAGAGGTTGGCTAAGGACTTCTGTGGATAAAAACTAAACATGTACTTAACATACCACACAACACATCCCACTTATGTTAAGTCACTCCAAATTTCACTTATTCAGGCAACCATGACCCTCCATAGCAGTGGTTTTCACTAGAAAAATTGGGAGGGCCAACTGGATTAACATAAAATTTCAAATGAACCAAAAGGGCCTTGACAAATATATACACGCAAAATTACTGTACAAAAATGCCATTAAGTGCATAAAAAGTAACACTAAATCTCTATACTTTACATGCTGTACTTCAATAAACAGAACATTTTCCCTCTACTTACAATATTACTTACAAAGTCTGTTATTCAGTTACTTATTGTTTCTTTTTCTTCTCTTTCGTTCAGGTGGCAGGTAAAATAATTGCAGGCCACCTGCAGACTGTAGGCCATTTAATTAATACCTCTGCTGTACAGCATCAACTGCTGTGAACAAAATCCTTTTCCCATCCCTATAATGCAGAGGTGTATTCTCATCACTGCGAAAGTCCCCCCCCAACTTTCATTAAATCCCATATGACTATTGCCTGAGATTTCATTACCTAGTCTAATATATACACTCACACAAGCACACCACTAACCTGACAGAATTGTCCCTCAAGAACTCTTGCATTATACAATCTTTCCACCATCATTTTCTGTTTACAGTGATGTAATCATTTTCCAGATTCTGTCTGTCTTCCTGCCTGTCTGTTTATCTGTCTGTAAATTCTCTGGGGTATATCAGGTACATACATCACACTACAAATTGACTTACAGACAGATAAATATATAGAAAGACAGGTAGAAAGATGGACAGACAAATAGGTAGACAGACTGAGACAGATAGATAAACATTAAACAAAGACTTTACATACAACACCATTCATCCTAATAACATTAAGTCACTCCAAACTCCACTCACTCTGAAAAATGTGACTCTCTATAGCAGTGATGTTCACTAGAAAAACTGAAGGCCATCAGGGGCAACAAATAATTTTAAATGGGTTGTGAAGGCATTGAGAAATGTAAAAAAATGCAAAATTACTTACAAAACACACTTTAGTACACGAAAAGAATTACATTAAATGATCACACTTTATATGCTATAGTTCAATAACCAGAATATTTTTCCCCTATCCTTACAATTATTACTTACAATGTCTCTTATTCAATTACTCAGTTTATTTTTCTCCTCTCTACTTTGGGTTGCCAGCCACATACTCACCACAAGCCAAGTGGTGAATACCACTGCTCTACAGCAACAATAGCAATCTACAAAATCCTATTCCCCACCCTTTACAATCCTACAATACTGTAAAGGGACCTTTCGATTTACACGATCGTTACATTCTTGAAAATGTTCAAGTAAATCATAAAATGTAAGTAATGGAGATTAGGGAGCTTCTTTATCAACAAGACAGTACTAAATATTATACCAGAGAAAAACTACAGTATATACCTATCAGGAACCATAAAATACTATAATTACAATACTGTACAATAAATTTAATTAACAAAAACAGAAGATAGACTTAATTCGAACACTTACATTTACTACTGTTACTTGCTGGTGCTGATGGAGAGGGAGGTGAGTGGAGGAGTTGATGGGGAAGGAGGTAATCTAGATCTGACAATACAGTTGTGGAAGGTGGTGCTGACAATTGAGTGAGTTCAGCTATTACATCACTAGATGATGGCTGGTTCTCCTTACAAGTGTCCTTTTTCTTCAAAAAGAAATCTATTGTTGTTTGTTTAACTCTCTTGTGGTTAAACCTTCACATCGTGCTGCCAGCTCAATGATCACGTTATTTCAAACTTAAACCCACGTAAATTATAAACAGAAAGTGTAAATGGACCATGCGCATTATTCTAAAAATGGCATACATCAAATACGTGTATACTGAGAAGTACCTATATAGGTGTATTCCCATTACTATGTAAAGTCCGTGAGAAAAAATAAAATCACACACATACCCATATGCAGGTTCATCATATCCTAAATAATCCTGATTTGGAGGACTGATAATGATCTGCAAAGCCTCAACCTTTTTATCAAATCCCATGCGAGCATTGCTCAGAGATTTCATGACCTGATCCAATATCATACACAAAAAAAAGCTCACAGAAAAACTCTTAACCAGCAGAGTAATCCCTCAGCAACTCCTGCATTATGTAATTTTCTTACCCCATCATTTTCTGTACATAGTGATGTTGTAGCCATTTTCCACATTCAGTCTGTCAGTAAATCTGGTCAGTCTGTCTGTCTGTTAATTCTGTGATGTATATCTGGTACAAAAACAACTAAATGGATACAAAGATAATGATACATAGATACAAAAATATATACAGAGAAACAAACAGACTGATAGACAGATAGATGAACAGAAAAAAAGATAGAGAAATAGATAAACAGACATAGATAACCATTAAATATGGACTTTAGATATGCCATCCATCCTAATAATGTTAAGTCACTCCAAACATCACTTAATCTGATAACTGCAACCCTCTATAGCAGTGTTTACTAGAAAACTAGGGAGGGCTAAGCGGGGTGACGCAAAATTTCAGAAGGGCCACAAACGCTTTGAAAAACGTATATATGCAAAATTTTTATACAAAATATAACTTACTACATAGAATACACATTACATCTCTGCCTTTCATATATTGTAGTTAGATAATCAGGTTATTTTCCTCTACAATTACAAGTATCTCTTATTCATTTAATCTTTTTTTCTTATCTCACTTTCAAGCCACATGAATCCTGCAGGCAACATAGTGAATAACACTGATCTTGAGGGATACATGGTAACAAAGTGGGAGATGACAAAGGAAGGGGAAGAATGGCCCTCTCATTAACAGACAGCACTTTCAGGAAATACTGGAAGATGGTCAATTCAATCATTACACAATGGGAAGGGTAACAAAATAAAAGAAGAGCATAATGTTGTTAATCATATATAAAACCTCCCAAGAATTTTACCAAACAAGAACAAATATACCATTACAACAATGAAGGAACAATTAGGATAGTATATGAAGCAGTAAAACATGTACTTCTTGGGCATTATCAAGTACTAATAATGGGGGATTACACTCATAAAGAGACAGACAGGGAGAATTTGGATTCTCATGGATACAGAAGTTTCTTGAGTGTATCAACAAAAATTCCGACACCAGCACATTAATGAACTTACTAGAATGATAGTTAATGATACTCCATCATTACTAGAACTTTTCTTCACACTCAGTAGCATGGATAATGAGAATGATGATAGTTACTGATACTCCAACATCACTAGAACCTATCTTCACGCTAAATTGCATGGAAAATGAGAATATTATAAACAATACACCAATCATCTGACACCACTACCAACAAACAAATGGAATAAACCGAATCATGAGATCATAAATGTGGACAGCATATAGAAATCTAAAAACTCATATGATTCCCATTGAGTGTAAAATTCCCCCCCACAGGTAAATGTAAATCAGTAAAAACATACCTACACACACCATATTGTATGGGGAAGGGGCCCCATCCCTTAACCTCTCTCCTCAATCACATCTTGAACTTTTTATAGTGCAGGCTAGTAGTAATAAAGTTTCCATTAACATTGGTAAGATAATACATTCTATTCTTTAGATCGTTATACTATCTTCTAAAATCAACACTTTTGCTGTCTAAACTGACAAAAACTAAGCACATTGCTGTACTTGATAAATTCACACATTACCGTGTCTGCAGGACATTCTTGAATTCCCAGATCTTCAATATCATGAGGTTGGGCTGACATGTTGTGAGGTTCCTGTCCCTGTGGATATAAGCATTTACTTCATCTTTCTTGTCTTTTCAGTAAAGTCAAATACAAGTTCACTGTATTTTCTCTGGCATTGGGATAATATTTGTTGATATGTTAGTTATCTTTTCCTTATTCACTGTAAGGAGTAAGTTACAGAAATTAGCTACAGTAGTTACCCATGTACTGTACTGTCATGTGTGTTGAAGTGATGCCCAGATAATCTTAAACCTCTCATGTAAAACTTGTTCTTATCTTCTTGTATCCTGAAGCTTATTTCCTGCTAGATAGTAATCATATTGAGACTGTCTTTTAATATGTCCCATCCTCATCACTTCACATTAGCTCAGGTTGAATTTCATCAACCATGTTTCTGACCAACTTTGGAGTCTATTTAGGTCCCCTTGTAAGCTGATGCAATCCTCCTCGCTTTTTACTTCTCTCATGACCTCTGCATCATCTGCAAACATATTCATGTAGGATTCCATACCTCAAGTCAAGTCATTAGTACAGATGAAGAAGAATAATGGTCTCAGAACTGAACCCTGTGGCACTCCACAGGTCACTTCAGCCCATTTGGAAGGGCTTCTCTAACATGCGTTCTTTGTTCCTTCCTATTCAGATAATCTTCTATCCATTGGAGGAGTCTTTCCACTATTCAGTCTAGTGATCCAGCACCTTAACAATCCTTCCATGCAGGACAGTGTCAAATACTTTCAGGTAGTTCAGATATGGACAGTCCACCCAAACTTCCCTTGTTAAAGACTGAGCTCACTCTCTCACAGAACTCTAAGAGGTTAGTTACATGATATGGAGTCTATCACTTTGGAAATTTCTCCTCCACAGAAAATCATTAACTTGCTTTCTAATAATTTTTTCCAGAACCTTACACACCACACTCGTTAATGAGAACAGTCTGTAGTTCAAAGCCTAGATCCTTTCTTATAAACAGGTATGATGTTTGCTCTTTTCCATTCCCTTGGCACTTTGCCTTTCTCCAGTGACATCTTGAACAGTATCAAGTGGTTTATCTACCATATCTGCACACTTCTTCAGCACAGACGGTGAAATTTCATCAGGACCCTGAGTCTGATATGGGCCAAGCTTTTTCAGTTTTCTGTTAATATCTTTTCTGGATAGCTCAATGATTTCCTAAATACCTACCCATTCCATATCACCAGTGTTGAGACTAGAGTGTCTTCCACCATAAAAACACTATTGAACATGTTATTCAGTTCCCCACTTATCCTTACATCATCCTCAATAACTTCTGCCTCTGAATCCCTTAGCCTGATTTGGTATTCCCTACCTGACAATTAACTCCTGGTGAATCTATAAAATAGTTATGGATTTTCACCAGCCTTGTCCACAATATCTTTTCAGAGTTTCTTTGCTCCTCCTTTCCCATCTTGCTAAGCTCGTTCCACACTCTCTTATACCTTGCAAATGCTGGCTGTCTGGAGTGCCATCTATACTTTGCAACTGCACATTTTGTAGCTTCTTTGCTCTATGACATCTTTAATTACACAATTCCTTTTATTTCTTCATGCTGCCTCTGTTTATGAAGTTTAAGGTACTCATGCCTCTGCTCCTTCATTGTAAATATCACTTAACCTCAACACAAAGCCCTGGTTCCAGGCTACTGCATATCATTTCCCAGTCTATGTTACTAGAGAAATTACTTTTTGTCTACCCTTTGCTCCTTAAAATGTCCTCTTTTACCACATATTCAAAATTGAGCATTCCATAATCACTTTTTCTAATTGGTTTATCATGTATAATGTTCTCAATATCCAAGCTAGTATGTGTGAAGATATCAGTCTCTCTCATCCAAGTATGCTCTGTTACGTGGTTATAGAAAATTTTCCTGTATACACTCCAAAATCTTGTTTACATAACTCCCTATCACCTTGAGAATCCAAATTTCCCAGCTGTCTCTTTATAATTGAAATTTCCCACTATCAGCACTCACCATGTCTAGGAAGTGAATGTTTCATTGCTTCATGTACCATCTTGACTGTTCCTTCATTGTTATCATTGTATGTTTGTTCTGCAATTCTCGGAAGGACCAGAGAATAATAATATAACTATGCTCTTCTTCCCTTCTAGTATTATTTCCAGTATGTATTGTCTGAATGGGCCATCTTCCACTGTTTCTTGAAACTTCGAGCTCTCTTTAATCAAATGGGCTAATCCTCCCTCTCCTTTGCCTTAACTTTCCTTTCTTGCTATCATGTAGCCCTCTGAGCAGATTAGGCAAGAGCTTATATCTTTGATGAGCTTAGTTTCCACAACTCCAATAATATCAAGTGCACTTTCCCTTACAATCCTTGAATTCTAACTCTTTACAACTAACTATTAATCCATCAACATTTGAATACATTACTTTCAGTCTGGCACTACCATCTCCTAACACTCCTACCCTCTCTGCATTTCTATTGGGGCTGGTCCATCCTCTTGCTACATGTGGCATCCCCAGTTTTTGTCTTCTGACTGTGCTCTGATTTTCTTCCTCTCTTCCTTGGATTTATCATATTTGATGAATAGCCCAATGAATTCCACCATGCCTTTCACATTCTTAGCTTTTCTAAGAACTTCCTGGCTTGATGACTTCACCTCAAACGTAACCACAAGTGGTGGCCCCCTTACGTCTTGGTTGTATTAACCACCAATTCTTTTCCTTTCCTTTATCACAGAAACTGCATCTGACAGTCCCATGGCCTCCAGAAACATTTCATTATGCATGTCCTCCATTTTCCCCCTTTCTTCCTTATCTGATGTATGATCTTCCAAGCCAAATATAATCAGTAACTTACATTTATCAACCTCTTGCTTTACTGATCTTTCAAATTTTGGTGCCACCCACTTTTTGGCTAAATCCATCAGTGTGGAAGTGTCAATCTCTATGTCTAAGTCTTTTTTTAATCTCTCTTTTGGCCAGTAAGCTCTGTTTCTGTAAGGTCCTTACTTTTTTAAACCGTCCATCAACTAGCCAATACACTTCCTTGTTTAAATCATCTCTTACGGTGCATACTATTCTTTCAACCACTTTACTTAATTTCCTGTGTAACTCTGTGTTCCCCAGGTCTCTGTTCTTCTCCCTAACTCTTCACATTCCAATGATATGCTGCCAAAATGGCTCCTTCTAAACTTCCCTGCTCTTTACTATCATTAATCACTTTGTGTGAGTTAGTCCTTTTCTCTACCTGAACAGCTGTCAATACTGATTCAATGGATTTTTATGACCTTTGTCCTTTCCTCTACCTGAAAGGTTGGTAGCTGCTGTGTAGGGGTTAAAGCATGTTAGGCTAATGTTTCACTAAGATATGATGATGCCAAGGGACAAGGGCAGATTCCCTGGCTGGCAGTTAGAAAATTGTTATGACTGATTTTGTCATAACTTATCTAAAATATCAAGGTTGGTGATGGGTAAGAGTTCTCACACAACCCAGCTGAACCTTAAGAAATTTTTGTGTAATTGCAAAAAACATTTTTCATTAGGAAGAGTTAGTAAACAAAGATATAAGTTGGAAATAAATATTCAGTATGATAGTCTGACGCATCAGTGCCAACTTGTAGGCAAAACAACCATTGTGTATTAATAGAGTGGTTCTTGTTCCAAAAAATATTAATGTCATTTGTTAAATTACTAGTTTAGATATGAATTAAAATTAGCTTTCAATATCAACTCTTCAGTGAGGCAATTGATATATCTTATGCACAGTATAGGAAAACTTACAAATATCAATAAGAATATACATTCTTCAGCTTGTTTTCTGATCAAATAGAGCTAATTATTTTTAATAAAATCATATAGTACTCACCCTAGAGTGACATTGTTCAAGAATGATACAGCATGCCTTTTATGCTGCAACAATGCCAGACATAAGAGATTTTCCAAGAGTTAATAGAATTTTTGTGTATTTGCTCTCAGACTAACACAAAACAATCTAGCCCATCCCAATCTTAAACATTTATGGTAAATAAAAATCAGTAATCAACCAGTTTACTAGGCAATGCAACTACCTCTGGACACTGAGCAATTTTGTTTTGCAATATAGTACGGTATTTTGCAAATAACATGTCACAAAGTGTGGTTTGGAGCATAATGGATTACTGATATTTTATGATGCTGGTGAGGGTTATGTGTATCAGAAAAAATAAGGGACTGATTAATGTAAACAGTAAAGTTCCAGGTGAAGGGTACTAGAGAAATTTTAATTTACCATTTCAGCTTTGCACCACTATTACCTTTGATTACTGAATGATTCTGTCCTGCAATACTAGAGAAGCGTTTAGAGAATACAATAACAGTTGTGGAGCATCATTTTGACCATTTCATTTTATTGAATTACAGTAATCAAAGTGATAGTACGATATAAGGTTAATGTTGGATTACTGAAGTAAAGGTAAGTAAAACACTTGCATAAAAATCAACAGAACCTTGGAAGTAGGTAAAAGTTGGTAAGCAGCCACCAAACAGGTACTACCTGCCTGGGTATTGGGAGGATTAGTTAAGGCTGCATACTGAGCCAACGATTCTGTGGTTTTCAAGTTCCACTCTTCTGACCCAGGCAACTGTCTTTTCTTCTGCCTCACCAACACAAGGACTGCAGTCCACAAACAGAATCTCTTCTTGTCACATATAACCCTTGACAACACTTAACTCCCACAAGTCATTCTTCATAATTAAAGACTTTCCTGGGGTGAGTGCTAAGTGCTAGCCCTGCCTTTTGACAAAATGGTAGGAGTAATAGATAGAAGTAGTAGATTGGAACATTCAGTAGGAACATCAGGTAGAAGCAGTAGGTACGAATTCATTACTTACTCGATCAAACCACCTCACAACACATGTTGTTCTCAAGTATTTCATTTCCAAACACATCCACCCAACTCCGCACTACCTATCTATAGCCCATGCCTCACAACCATATAATATTGTTAGAACTGCTAATTCAAACATAACGTTCTCTCTTTCTACACACTCTTCAGCACTCCCAGAACCTTCACCCACTCCCCCACCCTATGACTCCCTTTCATTTCCAAGGTTCCATTCACTGCTAACTCCACTCCCAGATTTCTAAAACACTTCACTTCCTCCAATTTTTCTCCATTCAAACTTACATCCCAATTTATTTGTCCCTCAACCCTGCTGAACCTAATAACCTTGCTTTTATTCACATTTACTATCAACTTTCTCCTTCTGCATACACTTCCAAACTCAGTCACCATCTTCTGTAGTTTCTCACTAGGATCAGCCAACAGCATTGTACCATCAGCGAACAACAACTGACTCAATTTCTGGGACCTCTCATCCCCACCAGACTGCATACTCATTCCTCTCTCCAAGACTCATGCATTTACCTCCCTCACTACCTTATCCATAAATAAATTAAACAACCTTGTTGATATCACACACTCTTGCTGCAGACTAACCTTCACTGGGAACCATTCACTCTCCTCTCTTCCTACTCATACACATGCCTTACACCCTTAATGAAAACTTCTTATTGCTTCTAGCAGCTTACCTCCCACACTATATATTCATAAGACCTTCTACAAAGCATCTCTATCAACCCTATCATATGCCATCTCCAGACCTATAAATACTACATATAAATCCATCTGTTTTTCTATGTATTTTTCACACAGTCTTCAGAGCAAGCATCTGATCCATACATCCTCTACCACTTCTGAAATCACACAGCTCCTCCCAAATCTGATGCTCTGTACATGCCTTCACTCTCTCAATCAATACTATCCCATAAAACTTAACAGGTATACTCAACAGAATTATACCTCTAGTCTGAACACTCACCTTTATCCCTTTTGCCTTTATACAATGACACTATACATGCATTCTGCCAATCCTTAGGCACTTCACCATGACCCATACATACATTGAATATTCTTAACAACCAATCAACAACACAATCACCCCCTTTCTTAATAAATTCAACTGCAGTACCATCCAATTCTGCCGCTTTGCCGCATTTCATCTTCTGCAAGGCTTTCACCACTTACTCTCTCTCAACCAAACCACTCTCCCTGACTCTCTTACTTTGCACCCCACCACGATCAATACACCCTATATCTGCAACTCTCTTATCAAACACATTCAACAACCCTTCAAAATATTCATCCATCTCTTCCTCACTCCATCACTCCCTGTTATCACTTCCCCCCCTGCCCCCTTCACTGGTGTTCCCATTTGTTCTCTTGTCTTACGCACATTATTTACCTCCATCTAAAACATCTTTTTATTCTCCCTAAAGTTTAACGATATTCTCTCACCCCAACTCTCATATTTATCTGTATATGAATATATGTTATATATAATTTTTTGAACATTTTAGTCCACCTGCCAAGGAAAAGAAGAGTGTATGGACTGAGCACAAGGCACCTGATGGTCGAATCTATTTCTATAACACAGTGACAAGGCAGTCATCATGGGAGAAGCCTGATGAGCTCAAGACCCCAGCAGAGGTAAAACATATATCTTGTAAACTTTTGATGGATCTAATTTGGTTAATGAAGAATTTTGAAATTCTAGTCCATGAATATAATTCTTGCCTACATATCACTGTCTTTTTTCACTTTACTTTTAGTCTTTCTACACTGTTACACTAATTTTCTGGTATACATATTTTCCAAGTGATCTTGTTGCATTTATTTTGCATTATGGATGATTTTGTGATTTCTCATGGCCAAACTTTTACTTTAGCAAGACAAGACTTGTTGTGTGGCAGGCTTTATAGTGAATATTATGATTGATGACCTCCATTCTTAGTGTACTTTCTATGGCAGGTACACTTCTAGATTATGTTTCTCTACCTCTAAGATAGGCTTTATTTGCCAGCAGCACTTCATGATCCTCTGTGGCTTGCCCATTTTTGACCCAAAGAAAAGAGGAGGAAGTATCCCTTTTTTCATCTGGGCAGACATTGGGTTGATGCAGGTCCTTGGTTTCAGAATGTCTTGAGTCCTTCTTTGTGGAAGACGCTCCAGTGATGTTAGACCTG
>JAUUDW010139183.1:0-15139 GCA_032361385.1 Panulirus guttatus | reverse complement strand
TATACATTTGAGAGGCTGGTTTTGGTCGTGCATCTTTTCATATGCTTTTTTTCATATATCATTGCCCTGTTGTATTACATTAGTACACCAAAGGGTAAATCTTACACCACGAGATGCATACCATGTAGGTTTCATCAAGCAGTTTTTCCAAATGTAGAATTGACAGCTCAGTACAGTTCCTAGTCATAGGAAATTCCCAGCATTATTTTCATGATTTAATGAACAACTTTAGCATTTGGAAGGGTCAAAGAAATAAACCTGAGAGAGTTTTCTTTGTCACACGTCTTTTTATCACAAAACTTTGAACAAAGTTTAGTGAATGCAGTGTTGATCATTTGTGTTTTTGAAACATCTATTTCAAGTCAGTGAATGCTGAGAGAATAATGCCTTATATTGTAATAGTTTGATAGTTTGTAGTTTTTGTATCAGGAACACCCCACTTAATTTGGTCTCATTACATTTGTATTATTACTACTTTAAGATACTGCTCAGTGTACATTTCAATGTATTCCATTGTCATTATATTTTTGGTAATGTTTTACATTATTTTTGCAAATTTTGTATCCATTCATATTCCATAGTTTGCATATTAATTTATCCTAATCAAATAAAGTTTTTTACAGTATATTTCATTAGTTCAAGTATGCCTGTACTATTAAAGATTTATGGTGGATTCTGGGAAATTCATGAAATCCTGGGACTGCATGTGTGTGAATCCCATTGTACTTGGGACTAGAAACAACCTAGATATTGATGAACCCTAATACTGCACTGTCGTGTTTGAGAGCATCGAAGTTATTGTGTATGCTGTCTGCATTAACCATATCCTCAGTCAGCCTGTTCTAATTGCCCACCTCTTTAATGCTATAAAAGTATTTCTTTACATCCGTATTTACAAGTTTCTTACTTCATTTCATGCTATTGCCTCTGGTTCCTCTATCCTACACATCTTAAACTAACGTCCATTGTCCACTTTGTCGATCTCTCTTCAGAACTTAAAGGTTGTGATCAGGTCACCCCTGACTCTTCTCTCTGCCGAGAAGTGTCACTTTAAAGCCTCTGACCTTTCCCAGTAGCTTAACTCTCTTAATTCCGGTACCATCTTTGTTGCCCTCTTCTGGACCTTCTGTATGAGTTCTTTGTCCTTCTTTAGATGCAGTGACCAAACCTGAGAAAAGCTTGCTTGTTATGAAGAGGTGCTATGGGTATAACACTCCTTAAGAAGTTGTGTTAAGCAGAGATGCTACAAAATGCAATATCACATATCAATAGTGATATTAAAAAGACAATCCAGTAACTGTTTCATGTGTGGCATACAAACATATTGTCTACCACCTGGTTAATATAAAATCAGGTGCTGCTAAAATGAGTCTCTTTAAGATATCAAAGTGAATATCAAAACTTACAAAGGAAAATCAGAAATGGTAAAAATAGAGGCTGCTTATTCAAAGACATTATGGTGATGGTTATCACCAAAGGCCTTATACAGTTCCGAGAGTTGAACAAACACTAACCCATTATAATTTCAGTGAATTACATTCACCTCCATGGGTAAAATAGGACTCAGCGGAAATCATAGTAGACAACAACATTCCCTTCAGTATTGCTGAAATTGGATTAATTAATTGTTAATCAAAACTGTTTCCAATGAATTAACTGAGGGTAATAAAATTACACACATTTTAGAAAAGATTATGTGCCAGTTTCTCCAATGAAGCCTGAAAGAATGTGTGGTTATGTAACAAAGAAGTCAAGTATCATAGCTTTTATTCAAGACTAAGTATAATGGTGAAATGGTGCATGAAATACTTAAAAAATATTTAATTACAGTAAAGTGTTGTTTTGTTTGTGTTCCTTAAAAGATATGAAGATACTTACTCTGATAGAGATGCAATGACTTTTTCAACATTCTCCTCCAGTAATGTGTCAGAAGTAAGCAGCTCTATAATCTGACTGTTTGATTTATCACTAACCAACATGTCAGTCACCTAGAAGAGACAATTAACATGTATCTCACATATATTTTTTGGGAAATAAAAAACTCAGCAAGGGAAGGAGTTCATTAAGTATGGTACATTAGTCCAGAATCTCCTAATACAAGTAGTAGGACTTTATTGCATCTGCCTTGAGGGCTTTCAGCCCTCATTTCACCATTTGGTGGGTCACTGTGCAGTGAGCATCTCCAGCTCCTCATGATGTCTCTTTATTATAAGGGTCCCTGAGCACTTCCAACAGTAGAAGATGCTGTAATGAACTTACTATGATCAATATAATAAAGAAAAAGCTGGGATACAAGTGAATATGAAAGACTGCTTATGAGACTTCCCCCACTGACAAAAATTTTTTGTTGCCTAAAAACTCCATTTTACTCTGATGAAATTCAACCTGAGATCAGAGTAAAGATGTATATTATCATGGATGATGGGGTTATTCTCCTTTTCTTACAGGATGAGGATGATGAAGAAGAAACTAAGACATGTACTTGCATACTTCTAAATGCCAAACAATGCATGTTTTTAATGTCCTAGGACAGTTATATCCTAACAAAAGTGGCTGTTATTCTATAGGCCTTTCCTCCAAATGTCCTTATAGGAAAGGTACCCAAGGCAGGCAATAGCAGAAGCTGTCTTCATGGGCTTTCTTAACTGAAGAATATTATGGATTTAAGTTAATTCTTTTAAACCTGGCAGCCATTCGTAATTATTTTACTAGTGGATGCAAATAGAGTGCATCCTCTTTGTACTCTTACATTGCCTCCATAGAAGACTTTAAGGCAAGGTCTTGGCAGAAATGATAAGAATCTCTTCCATTGCAATCTGAGCATGTGATACCCCTATTAAAAAAGTTAACTGTTTAATTTTCAGCAAGGGGCATTGTGTTAGACCAAAGTTTTATTTAACATAATACTTGGAGAAACACATGAGTGAGAAACTGAAGCTAGTTTGTGAGCTTAGGAGGATGCATGAAATAAAAAAGTGAGAGTAAATGTGAATAAAAGCAAGGTAATTGAGTTTAGAAGAGGAGAGAGAGAGGGGTTATTTGGAGAGGGAGTTTCAATGGGTAGAACCTGGAGGAAGTTGAGTGTTTTAGATACCTGGGAGTGATTATGGCAGCATATGGAACTATGGGAGTTGAAGTGAGCCATAGGGTGGGTTGAGGTAGTGAAGGTCCTGGGTATAATGAGAAATATGTGCAAAGACAGGTCACCGTCTGTGAAGGCAAAGATGGTATGTTTGATGATACAGTTGCCTTATCAGTGTTGTATGGAAGTAAAGTTTAAGCCTTTGATAAGAATGTACAGAAGAGGGTGTATGCGTTGGAAATGAAATGTTTGAAGACAGTATGTGGTATGAGAGGGTTGATGGCATAAGAAATGATAGGGTAAGAGAGAGGTGTGGCAGTAAGATCAGTATCAATGAGAAAGCTGAAGAGGGCATGCTGAAATGGTTTGGACTAACAGAAAGGATAACAAAGAGGGTATACATGTTAGAAGTGGAGGGGACAAGGAGAAGGGAGAGACCAAACTGGAGATGGAAGAAAGGAATGAATCAAATTTTGAGTGCTCAAGAAAGAGAGGAGCATGCAAAGGATAAAGTTAAATGGAGTTATTTGGTATACAGGGGGTAATGTGTTGTCAATGGACTGCATCAACATATGAAACAGCCTGGTTGTAAATAGGGGATTTAGGTACATTATATATAACAGTTAGAAATTTATAAGATGAACTATATAAAATTTCATCACTCAGAAACAGAATTACTATTTACTACATTGGCATCTACAACAAGGGCAGCAGGGGAAGCACATGTTTCCCAAGAAACTGGTCACTCCTGGCATTGCCAGCCTCTTAGGATTGGAAACCCCATTTCTGCATAATATATTCCCAAAAGCCACAGAACATGAGCTTGATATAATAATTGCTGATAGATATTATCATATATGTAGCTTATAATTATGGTGGCATGTGTGATGAAGAAAATTAGCACATTGACTTTAAGTAGACATGTGGCCTGAAAGTAAAGCACTGATTATGTTATTAGCTTGAGACTTGCACCCTACCATCCAGTTACAAAACAGACAAAAGCTAACAAATATTCGAATTCCTGTGATATCTATAAAGTTCATTCACAAAACTTTAACTGAGATATTATATGTGAATGCCAAAGACAAGGATGGAAAAGAGACTGAAAATGGATAACTTCCACTGTATGTGAGACAAAAAAATATTTAATCCATACTTTGCTACACTCTCTAAATGCATCCCAAATATGCTGAAATAACTAATCTTAAAACAATGCTGAATTTATATGAATGTCAATCTTTAAACTTACCTGGTCTGCAAGGGCCGGGTTAAGAAAGCGAACTTTGGCATGTAAATGTTCACATAGTACCTCGCGTGTTTCAGGTAGCGGTCCACAATCCATTCTTGGTTTTCAGTGTTTCAATGAAAAGTATCCAGTAATAACTGGGAGCTGAAAGTAAAGAAATTAATGTATGAGTGAGTTATGCCTCTTCTTACTTATAGTTTGGAAAGATTAGCCAAATATATTCTAAATAGGAGGGTAAATTAATGTTTGGTGGACAAGTCTTGCAATCTTCCTAAATTTCTTTGCTGTGACAGCACTGATGAACACTTTATAATTTGCAGTTAAACTGAGTCATGTGTAAAATAGCAACTGTAATTATCATTATCTAATTTCCATGCACCTCACTGTTTGTGAATTTCTTGACTCTTCAAGAAGAAACATTGTTGCAATTATCGAGAATTGTTCATCTTAGTGGAGGCAGTTTGAAAATATAGAAACGAATTTTGCTGATAAATGAGGCTGTATCTGGAAAGGGCTATATGAGAGCTATTTCCTGTCAATGTTTTGTTCCAGTAATGTAATGAAAGGAAAATCATTGACACTGTCATTCTACAGATATACATGGGCCATTATTCTGGTTACAATATCTAATTGATTACTATTTTCACAATTTTTTTAGTGTTCCTGGGCTATTACTGTTGGTAGTTACACCATAGGCAAAAAGACACTTTAGGCAGAGCTGTATCATAATGAGAGGACAGAAACGAGTACAGTCTTTTCAAAGACCTTCTCACTCCAAAGGAGTACATCATTTGCCTGCTCCTGAGTAGATGGAATCCTGTAAAAGGGGTTCTGAAATTATATGACAATACTCACTTCTGAGTTTTAATATTTTGCTGACAAGTACTTCAGTCAGTATTGATAATGAAGGAACAAAGCTTGTTTTGCTCACTGAGTGCCATATCTTTTGGCATAGGATGTCCCCACCATGAGTACACTGATAGGATTTGTTCTGCAAAGAAACCCTGATGCATGAAAGCTACACTGTAAACTGTAATCGTCAAACCTTTTTGTAGACACTGTATGTTTGAAAGAGCAGAAAAGGATGTGATGAATTTGTTTGGACATATGGAAAGAATAAGTGAGAAAAGGTTGATGAAGAGAGTGCACATGTCTTAAGTAGAGGGAACAAGAAGGGTGAACAGAGAAAGAGGTGGTAGGATGGAATGGAAGAAGCTTTGAGTGACTGGGGCCTGAACACTCAGGAGGATGTGAGGCATGCATGAAATAGAATGAACTGGAGTCACTGAGCTGAACCATGGCTTACGAAGTGGTCAGAGAAAACCAAGGAAAGGTTTGTGGAGTTTGGCTGTGTACAGGGGGCTCTAGTTTCAGTGTTTTATATATAACAACTAGAGAGTGACTGTGAGAAAACAAGGCCATTCTTAAACTACTCCTAGAGTACTGTCACAACACATGAAAACAGTAAACAGTTATGAGAATAAATATTTCTGCTGCTGTACCTATTTGGCTACTTGGTGAGTTTAGGTGAGGTTTTTATATCTTCTGTTAATAATTTACATTGGTGACTTTAGTAAGGTTATCATATGTTCTGTTGATAATCTATATGTATTACAAATGAGTGAGGTTTGGTGAGGTTTATCATATGTTACTTTGATAATTCATGTTTATTATCTAAATTTAACCCCTCATTTTCCCTGATATACATAACTTTTATTGCCATGATCAATACTGTTTAAGACAAAATAATGCTCTAAATCATGTTCTGCAACTGCTAATGTATTCTCCAAACATTGGCACTGCAGAACAAAATCAGTAACACCTAAGAACGATGCAGAACTAAACTGAATTACCTGGTTCTGTAAGTGAAATATACCAGTTATACACATCATTGAGAATCATGCAAATATGCTGCTGATTTTTAACGAATATACAGACATGCAAGCATACCCTTGCAACAGACCAATTTAATTTTCATATATTTCTATCATGAATTTCACCTGTAAGTAAGTTTATTCGTTCTTTTGATTTTTTGCTTGAGTTTTTACTTACTTTTTTGTTAATCAGCCCCCATTATTCCCTATATACACAACCTTTACTCTTGCTACTGCCTTATTTCATGTCATTTCACAAAATAGAATGTTGCAAATCAATCTCCCAACTACAACTGTATTCTAACTCTAAACTATTATTGAAGAGTAATATCCTTTAATGTTCAGAGCAAATATGAATGCGGAGCTCAACTAAACTTTTACCTTCTGAATGTTAGAACTGAAATATATAAGTATCATTATCTGTTGCTTCTCACTACATACATAGAATGTGCACTAGGACATATCTGTGAGCTTCTGAAAATATATAATACCCATTAAGTGGATGAAAAATGAAACTAACACAATTATTCATAATTCAAAATAACATTAAAAATATATCAAATTACAAGTGAAGTTTGGTGAGTGTTTCCATACGTTCTGTTGATTTCTGAAGTAATTTGCTTACTTTCATTACACATCCACATTTTCCCTGATCTTCACCGCCTCCACTTTTCAGCATCTTTTTTTTTTCTATACTGACCGTCTTGACGGGGGCATATAACATGCCTTAGTCAAGGCCATCTCAGGTAAAAGAAAGAGCTAAGAATACAAAAATTAATCAAGGCTCAATATGGTGGGATAAAAATGTAGGATAAAAAATAAATTCTAAATTTATACTCCACCAGTTTTGAGGAATTCTCCCCTACAGTAAACTATCTGTCGGTCTGTCTACCTAAAACCTAAATCTGTGGTACTCATGCGTTTGACCTGATCATACCTTATATTAAGAAGAAGCCATAATCTCTCAATATAGGTTACCTTTGGTGCCTAAGTGGTCTCTTTGTTTCGGTCACTTATAACTATCTATACCTTCCCATATTGAGAACTGATCTGCATATAAACTGAACAGCTCTTAAATTTTCCCTATCATGGTGATTCAACATTTAATTAACTGTCTCACGGTTAATGTCATACAGTCAGTCGGTCTATAATTTCATTTCTTACATCTCGCGTTTTATGTCAGTTTGATATATACCGTTAGCATATGCTGCATGTAGGTGTACACATATTCTATGCCTGGCACCAGTCCAAGGAATATCTTCATCAGCACTTGGTCATAAAACGGTTCTTAATCTGAGGGTATGGGCTCATATCTTATCTCTGGGATGATGGTAAACGTTGCCCATCGCTCATATGATGTTTACTAAACAACAGATATGCAACTTACAAACAGATGTTGGCGCTTATAGTAAATGGCGAACACTTAACTACAGCGTGCTATTCTCTCCACGTGAAAGTCCCTTTTTTTTTTCTTAGTATTGTGCTCATTTTACATAGCAAGATGTCTTCGAAACTTTGTTTATAGATATTCACGGCTCAAGTAATTGGCACACTGTTTAAAGTGCATTGATATGTCATTTGTGGACAATCGCCGGGAGATCATCCCACGTGACCCCACAATTAGAGAGGTAAAATGCTACAGAAATATCAAGGCACTACAGTATCTTTCTGTTTAGAGTAGTTAACTATATATATAGTGAAGGACAAGGGATGTATTTAGTAGAGAACACCGAAAATCCATAAATTATGATAGACTGATGCAGACAAACTACAAATAAAAGAATTTCGAAATATGAGTGAATATGGATGGATGTGATTAGGAGTTGCCTTGTATGAGCTTCTATGCCAAATGCACATTACTCTCTGTCTTCTTTTCTTTATATGCCGTTACGTCATATCATGAGAGACCTCACCTGACCCAACAGGCCAGGAGCTCCGCGCCGGTACACTCGGAAAAAACGGTATATTCCCAGATGGGTAGGATATTGGGTAAGATGAATTTCGAAATGATTAATACGACTCGTTGTTCCGGTAGGGTAGGTAAAGGTGAATGAGACAAATTTCCTGCTGATTATGATAGCCCCACTTTATGGTTATGTCCGTCGAAATTTGAAATCAGTATAACTTTTATAATGGCATATGACTTGAAATGTTGCTAGCAGTCGACATTATGCAAGCAGGGTTACCAGGCCTAGAGGCTTTTTAGAATACCCTTCGTCCATAGCTTCACACACAAAGTGATAAGATACCCTTTAATTTAATGTATGTATATGGATCGTTGCGCCTCCCACCCTTGGACCATATCCACAAATGTGAGCTAGCGATATTAATTATCATTATTACAGATATCAGTAAATGTAAGTGTAAACGGCTTAACTTATAATTACATAGAATCGAGACATCCGATATCGGTTTTTTTAATTAACAATGACCTTGTCAAACCACCGGCTTGATAGCCACAACCGCTAGTTATACCTATTGTTTGAAACAGTCCATATCACAGGATCAGATCAGCACCCTCAGTCACGCCATAATTCTGGAAGAAGTAAGGAAATATATTGGAGTAAGGGTCCAGGAAGGTATGATATGGGGGATGGAATAAACAAGGAAGGTACCTCATGTTTAGATAAGGCTGAGACCATTCCCTACACTTACTCCTAGGGATAAATCCAAGAAGAATGAGGCATCAGAGATATGCGTTGACATGTAGACATAGATTGCCACTACCTGCATTAGAGATATAGTTCCTTTGAAAAGACCAATCATGAAAGCCCCATTTAAAGATTCACTCTGAAATTGATATCAGTCATAATTTGTTGGCAGGTGTGTCTTTATCATTATTAGATAAAAGGATACAGAAATGGGAATATTTTTTTTATTATTAAGCAGGTTTACATCTTTATAATAATGTATGGATACAATAAACAGCCTGTCACCAAAACATCAGATCTAGGAGAGGAGATGGTATACATGAGCACTAAAACCTTAACTGGTTAATATAATCCATATCAAGATAAAGATATTAATGATGCCCATTATTGATCCTTTGGTGTGCTTCACCACTTCCTTTCCTGTTGAGAATTAACAGTCCAGGGTGGGCTTTACCATGTCATAGTTTTGTTAAACAAATACTTCAGACATCACAAGGCAACAGTTTCCGTTATAATTAGTAAATTCTCACTTATGAGATTCTATACATATTTCACAACCAAGGACATATCAAATAACTGTGTGCTGCTGGAAAACTAAGGTTGCTTCTTATGCTATACCTATATATTTTCAAAGACAACACTCTTTCTGGTCTGTATGACCATATACTGAGAAAATGTTGTCCAGGAATGTTTACTACTGTGTGTGATGAGCTGATGATCAACACACACACACACACACACCCAGGCCAATGCAAAGCAAGTGAGAGCAGGCATTGATAAGACATATATGACAGGGAACAAGCTACATGATATGTGTATGAAAGAGATTTAGGGTTGAGTAACATGGGGTTTACATCAAACCCAACCTATTTCTTGAACACCTTGTCAGAAAAACTGTTAAGGAAACAAATTACATTTCAGTGCTTGAACTTTGTAATATTGGAAACCCTTTAATGGGGCACCTGCTGTGCTCTGGAAGTTGGTCATCTCCACTAGCCAGGACCACAGGTCATGATGTGTGATGTGTTTGTCAGGGAAGGGTAAGTGCAGGGCACTTAATGATAAGGCTATCAACACCTTCACAGTGAAAGCAGCATCTTGGGTGAGATGTATGCTGTGAGATGTTAGATGAAGGTTTGCAGTGAAGAAGAGATGGACATAGTGTCCTCAGCACACAGAAGAAGTTGACATATGTTTGTATGGAAAATACAATATTAGATATGTGTATGTCAGGTGGGTATGATGGAGTTCAAGCCTGGCATGGAGGAGCAGTGGTTTAGTATTTGTTCAATCATTTCCATGCGAGTAGTTCTGTTAACTGATGCTTGCTGGGTTGGGGCAATCTGTGATTACAGGTGGGTAACATGTAAGGCTGGAATGAGCTTTTTATTTCTGCATGACGATAATATGGTTTGGATAGGAAAGTGTCAGTGTTATTACACAGAACTGGGTACTGGGGATGTTGAGGTGGGATTGTATTGGAAACAATTTTGTTTTGTGCAGCTGAAGAATGTTTGTGGCTGTTATACAACTGATGATCATTTTGAAGTGCTTTGACTTGTGTGGTATGTAGTTTTGTTGTTTGTTTTGTTAAGGATGGTTGACCAGGCAGGTGGGGAATAGTTTAGACTGAAGTAGATATATTGTTTATGCAGGACAGAGGAGGGGTTCTTTTTCTTATACAAAAACAATTTCAGAAAAGCTTTGAAGGCATTTAGTTTTGTATGGACTTAGTACTGGTGTTTGTGATATAAGGAGTGAATGTCATGTGTCTGCTGTATGTGATGTTTAATATAGTTGATGTTTTATTGAATGTGAGTGGTTGATCATTTAGGGTGATGTGAGAAACCAGGAAGGATTCATGTCTGTCAGGGTTTGAGAGGGATTTTTTAGTGAAGCAGACATTCTGTTTTGAGCAAGCTATTGTTTTAACCATGTTATGTACTTTAGTGTTGCATGCATAGTGCTAGGGAGCTATGATATATTTTTTGAGGCTGTCTGTATATGAGAGGAACTTCCTCTGTGATTTACAGGTGGGCAGTTGAAAGTCATGTAGGAAGATATTAAAGAGGGGCTGCAGAGAGAACAGCTCCCAAGGGATTCCACTACAGAGCTTGTTTTGAAAATGGAGCCTTTGTGGATGACTAGCATGGCAGCTGGTTATGAAGCTGGCCAACACTTTTTTGTCATTTTTGTGGAAGGTATTGTGAAGTACTTTTAGTTTGAGGATATATTGGGGAACAATATTGGATGCTTTAATGATGTCTTGCCACTAGCATTGTTTAGAAGTGGATTGTAGTTATTGAACCCAACTAGAATGTATTGTGTGAAATTTATACGTAGTGTGGTAGTGTAAAGCCGTACCTGGTGGGTGAGGGTGTGTTGCTCTGGTTGATCTGTTGTGAATTAGTTTTTGAAGAGTCTGGATATAGCTAGGAGTTTGGATGGTTTTATGTTGGTTATTATGCTAGCATATTTGCAGATATGGGGAATTTTGTTGTGTAGCAAAGGGTGGTTGAAGATGTCATTGAGCACTTTTTTTTTATCTTTTAACACCACAAGTTTAGGACCTCTTTAATGGGGCTCCTTTAGCTCCAGGGCTGTGCTAATCAGCAAGGAATTGAACTCATTTGGAATAAAAAGTTCCTGAATGACATTGCACTTTTTTTGTCCATTGTTGTTGATACAACCTCACCGCCTACATGTGGTTACACTCATAATGGGAGCCGTATACTTCACTTGTGCACTTATATTTACAGAGACAAAGTATTTGTGTTTTTCTTTTTTACATAACTGTATTCTGCTTGTATACTGGTACCACTAAATGCACTACCAGTAGTCTTACTCATTGAGATAGCCCAGCCAAAGAGGCCTGAATTTTCAACTAGGAAACCAACTTAAAATTTAAGTGAACTGAGAATGGTGAGTCTGCTACTTTGTTTGATAAAACTTAAAAAGTCATTGTATGTATATATTTATATATCATTACCCCATGACCAATTTCCATGAAAGAGTCCTGACATTACTGAGGACTTCACTAAAGGTTCCCACAGCCAAAGTTGCACTACTTACTTTGTACTGAAAAGTACTTTGACAAGACTGTACTCCTAATGATACAGCCTCCCGAAGGTGACTTTTCAAACACTTTTTAACCTCCTGTAGGCTGAGCCCTGTAAGTCCATGTCAATGATTCAAATGTACATACTATCAAGAGGAAGTCACAAAAGATTAAAGGTGCAATGGCCCAATCAACCATAGTTGCTATCAAGAGAACATCAAGGGTGAGGAAGCTACTGTTGGAGAGCATATTGGAGGTATGTTGAAATATCAGAAGCATACAGGAAATGGCTCCAGTGACATTTGGGTGAAGGCAATGAAATTGTAAAAACTTGTTGCAGGAACAAGAGGAAAGCCTTTCAACTACTGAGATTTCCTTGTTAAAAAACAGAGTGTGGAAAGTTCAAGAAGTGTCAGAATCTTTTAAAAATTCAAGAAGAACTAAAATTTCCATTTCACATTGAAAGGTTAAGATACCAGTAGTGACCATTCTGTTGCAACTGCATTCCTAGAAGAGCTTAAAGCAATTGTTGTGGCTGATTGGTATAAACCACTAAAAGGCTTTAATGCTGACAAGACTGGATCATTCTTATGCCTGTATTTTGTAAACAGGATTGGGTACATTGGATCTTTGAAGGGTCTGGACCATACTCACCCTTTTACTGAGTAAAATAATGTTCACTTTGCAATGTTTCATATTGTACAGCCGTTCCCTGGATCGTTATTCTGAACCCTTGTAATTATGATGGATACCTAAATATTAGGAAATACGTTTACTTGTTCTCCAGTCCTTTGTTACTAAACACTTGTTATTATCCCCTCAGATGATGCATCCTAGTGACACTCTGAATGCCAATTCAAGGATATTCTGAGGTATGGATTCGTGGTAACACACGTACACCTCCCGTTGATAAGGTGCAACAAGCAGACGCCTGGAATTAAAATCAACATATGCTTTAGAATACTACATATTATGCATTATCTTCAAAAGTACAATATTTGATACCATTATAGCTCAAGTGCCAACACATACTGCAACTGTTAGTGTCAAGGAGACATTATTCATGAGAGATAAAACTGTATTGTAGTTTTTTATCTTTACATACAATATATGCAATCTTTTAATTTCTTGACTGGATCTGAATCTTCATCTCATAAAAAGCACAATAAGATAAACTTATATGTTAACTGCTTCATGCCTTTGACAGCCTCACTGGCATGCAAAATTTTCTGTACCCTTTTCATCTAAATCTATACTGTTCTTCATCTTCCAGGAGTTCAGTATACCTATTATACCCTTAAATACATTCTGCAAAGTATGCCAAAATTACTTGATTTTCTATATGTAATTCTTTCAGTAATCTATACTACTGTACTTTATTATGGGTTACTTCCTGACCTAAGACCCCTTCTAGTGGAAGTGTTTCAGTGCTCTGATAGCTAGCCCCATCAACTGGATGGGAACATAAGTAAAGCAGAGTGGTAATGTTGTTTGCCTGCCTTTGTGGGGTTAGTATTGGATAATTTAGAGGCAGGTGTTCAGTGTCTTCAGTTTGGGGCAAGAGGGGTCCTGTGATATGATGAGTCAGCATTTGTAATGTTGAAGAGATAGATGGTATCCATAAAGCAGGCAAGTAATAGTAAATTGAGCTGGTAATTTCTCTTAGGTATATTTATGGATGAAGATAGTTATGACTAGGTTCAGGTGGGGGGTATTGCTTAATGCTTGTTGAATCATGACGGTAAAAATGTTTTGCCAATTTTGTGATTACTAGGGGGAAGGAAAATCTACTAGTATCAGTATAGATTGCTGAAGTATGAGACAGGGGTGAGAGTTTTATTTCTTCTCAGGGTTGGTGGTTGCTATGAAGAGAATTAGGTGTTGAGCATGCTGAAGTAAGATTACACTGAAAATATTCATGCTTCACTATTTGAAATGGTACAGTACAAACCGTTTTTGCTGCATTCAGTAATACAGAGTTGAATTATGAATGGTCAGGTTATGTACATCTAAGTTACTGTCGTCAAACTATTTTGTTTATGAGGAATCCCAGTATGAATACAAAATATAAGAATCCGCTCTTGTTTTACTTACCCAACTACCCAGTAAGAGAAAGACTGTGTTCTTCGTTTCCCTGTGTTGCCTCCATCCAAGCTGGGTGGTGTATATGTGAACAAGACACCATGTTCCTTGATTCCATTAAGTGCTGAGCTTCCAGTGTAGTTTCCAATGGGTTCCTATAATATTAATCATCATTACTGAAAAAAGAGGTGAGTTTTGAAAAGGAAATTGTTTGCAAGCTATTAGAGATTCTCTAAGATCCCTTGGAATTAGACTGACGTCCCTCATCCCTCTCTTTCTCTCCTCACGTCTCACTGCCCTCAGAGAGTAACAGTTTTCCATTCTTCAAAACTTGCCTTTCTCTCCATTAATAGTCTGTTCCATGAGTTAAGACAGCATACCATCTTAGGGTGGGAAAGGTTAAAGAAAGATTTCTTTACCAACTATAAACTACAGCAAATAGTAACATTAACGGCATCCTGTTGCATAAAAGCAAACCTATGCTTCGAAGATGGCAAGCCCAAGTCTAGGGTGAGGTAACATTTAACAGTAGGCTTGAGGAATGTCAAAGACATCATGTTAACCCAGTAATTGTGGCTGGGGCATATATGCCCTAAGAAATTTTCTTCATTGCATTCTGGGAATATATGCAGTCATCAATGCTTTTAGTGGCATCCCATGCATTGTTACAAAATGCTATACTAATTTTTTTTCCATTTACTTGTAATTATATGTGTAGATGTCAAGTAAGCTTGTAAAATATCTGCTCCATCACTCTATGAAATGATTTATAATGCTGTGACACTCTTATTTGTAAAGCTGAGCTCATTTCTCAGAAAAGTGAACAGAACCAAAAACAGGAATGCACTGAGGAAATGATAGACATATAATACAAATCTGAAATTTACTGGTAAATGCAGGGCAAAGATATGAAGATATGAAACTGATGGATTACAAGAAATGCAGACCTCTTCATGAGCTACTATATTCTAAATGAAATTTAAGAAGTCATGGAACTAAAGTGGTAGGAAGAAAGCAGGGGGAAAAGAACTGGCTGGTGAACATGGAATCAAAATAAGAGCAAGAGAGATAGCTGAAGCATATTGTACATGGTTGAAGAACGTAACCCTACAAAGCATAATTAACTATGATTATAGTTAAAGTGTG
>JAUUDW010139073.1:0-15141 GCA_032361385.1 Panulirus guttatus | reverse complement strand
GGTTTGAGAGAGAGAGAGAGAGAGAGAGAGAGAGAGAGAGAGAGAGAGAGAGAGAGAGAGAGAGTGGGTTGGCTGCTTTAACGTCCTGCTCTTACTTCCGCTCCGGCCTCTCCTGCTTACTTGCTTGCCCCACACTCGCTACCTGGTGTACTGGTGTGCTGTAGCCGCTAGCTGTGTCGGTGCTGTGTCAAAGTCCGCTGTTCTTGCAACATACGTGCGATGCTGCTGTTCAGCAGCGTATGCTGTGATAGCCTGGTGTGTCACCAGCGCCGCCCCCACCGCTGTTCCTCTCCCCTCACATGGTCGTTTTTATATGTGTTTAGGTCTTGAGTCGCGGCGTGTAAGTATGTAAGCGCACGGTGGGAGTAAGTAGGTGTACGTGTGCGTGCGAATCGCCACACGTGTCTGGTTGCGTGTGCGTGCGGCCCTGTTCGTAATGTTGGGGAACGGTAAGTGTGTGTGTTTGTTTGTGTGTGTGTGTTGGTGTGACGCAGATGTGAATATGTGTGTATGTGTGTGTGTGTGTGTGGCTCTATGCGTAATGGCTGTAATGATATTTGTATGTGTGTTTATTGGTGTGTGTTTGTGGAGTGACAGTAACTAAGTTTTATGTGCGTAATGCTCGGTAACCTGTGCTGCGTGCGTGTATGTAACGCTGAGTGACAAGTCGACTTTTTCTCCTCGCGTACGTTTTGGACTCTCGTAGTCTTCCTCCTCTAGGCGTGGGGCTGTGCTGCTGTTGTTTCTCGTCTCACTCAGGTTGTTTGAGGCCGCGACCCGCAGACCAGAGGGGCAACGATAGTGTAGCTCATCAGGCATTTCTGGACGGATTGGCGAAGGTATTCTTCTCTGTCTCCGTCTGTATAGATAAGGAATTAAGGCTCCTGTCCTCCAGCAGATAACCTCACCATAGACCGTCAGGTAGTCTGTTGCCTGTCCTTCCCATGTACTGTCCTCTAGCAGATAACCTCCTCGACACAGACAATCAGGTCCTCTTATTATCTGTCCTTCTACGGCACGTACTGACCTTCCCAGCAGATAACCTCGTCGTCGACCATCAGGACCTCTGTTATGTAGCCTTGTCATGTGAAATGTTTCTTCTGTTTGTTATGAGACTTGTGAACAGTTTCCTGGTCCGGAGGTCTGTACCTCATCCTTAAACAGCATTTCTGTTACCTTGACTTTCTATTAGTGTTATTCTGCAGTGTGCGATTGTCCAGATAACTACGTGCTCCTGCAGGATATGACGCTTGCCCTGGTGGTAAATGATGTCCCCATGTCATAGACCTGTACCTATCGAGTATTTTATTGTGATATGTTCACAGTACGTGTTTATGCTGTTTATGCCTATTACAGTCTTTTGAAAATTGTTTCTCGTATTATATTCATGGAAGACGTGGTTCCCAGCTCGTACTTGATGGACATTGCCTCGTTGGCACGTACGAAATCCAAATGTGCCATGTGCCAAAGAGAGAAAGAACTGTACCCGGGGTCCAAAGACTCGTCAACGCCTTGCCATCCACCGTGTGTGTGTGTGTGTGTGTGTGTGTGTGGAGAGAGAGAGAGAGAGAGAGATAGAGAGAGAGAGAGAGAGAGAGAGGGTTGACCGGGAAGCGTCATGTCCCGGAGGGGGGTTGGGAGAGCAATCCCGGTGTCCAGCAGAGAAGTAATTCTCCTGGTGTTGATGGGCGTGGCTGCTCTCCTGTGTGCAGCCTCAGGGGGTCTGGGCCTCGCGTGGCCGGGCTGGTTGTGTGTGTTCCTGGTCGTGGGGCGAGGCTCGCGCCCTGACCTCATCACCTGGTAACCCGGTGACGCTCAGCGTTTACCTCAGTCGTCCTGAGAGTACCAACCAACGTACGTCAAGATTTCGCACAAAGGCAAGGCTATAGCGCGTAGCTATCACCGCGCACGCGTTGCTTGATGAACAGCGATCATTGCACAGTTGTTCATCAACAGCTGGCGTCAAACCATGCACCACGTTTCTTTTAATGTCTTTGTATATTTGTTGCATGATGTGGTTCTGGTATCTCCTGGTGTGATACTGAATCATCTTTTTATCTTTCTTGAAACGTTCTCGTAGGTTTTGTTCGATATCTTTTTCGTATTTTCCATGGCATTTTTGCGGAGTTAAACAACCGTGTTGGGAAGATTTTAAGTACATGTGCCTTCACTCCTTCAGTTCAGTGTTCATTAGCTTCCCCTTTTCCCTTTCATTTTGCTGCTTTCCGAGATTATCATGAACCTTTCTCTTCATCTGTCTAGGCTGTCAGGTTCCAGTCTTTTCATCGTTTCGTGTCAGTTTATATGACTGACTCCGTGGAATCAGACAGTCTTCATAACCCATGACGCCATGGGTTCACGGCGGGAAGATCTTGGTCCCCTCTCGCCATGAACATGTTTGTAGAGCCACTGATAAAGAAACAGTATAATAACGTGGAATACACTGACTCTGGTATCACAGCACATGAAATGAAAAAGATGAAATTTAACTGGATATACATATTCATAGAAAACAGATCATGGTATGTTCTTGTATAGCAGGACATGTCCTGTGGCTCCAAGATAAAAATACCGCAGTCCCCCAATAACTTAACTTGCACCCTTCTGTTTTCCCATTCTTATATCTGGCATTGACGCAAACACTAGGTGCACTCTTATGTCATCCTTTGTTTGAATAAGTCTGAAGACGTCGTTGGTAGACGACGCTGAGAAAGCCGAAAAACAACATAGCTTTCGATGAGGATACCTTTCAGATCCCGTGTTATAGGAAGGATGAATAAATCAAGAGCTTTACTGAGTGCCGACCGGACGGACGGAAACACACTGTCATATCGCGACTGAACAGCGTGGAAGACCTCTAGGTAAGAATAAAGCGAGGAGGCAACAGTTGCTGTTCCTAAAGAAGATCGTAGGATTGACCAGACCAGCCAGCTGCCTGTGGTAGCTGGCTGGGCCTGCTGCAGGTCTCGGAATCCAACAGCTTGGTCGACCTGTGACCCAGTCGGCAGAGTAGTTCCTACCTGGACTGTAGGAGGGGTACAGGACCCAACAGAGAGTACTCAAGGTGTGGTCGAGTTACTGGGAGTGGATCTGGTACTGGTAGTAAGTCAGGGTGTGGGTCAGGTGCTGGATGGGGAGACAGGTACGTGGGTGGGTGAGATCCTGGACGAGATGGGCATGGTGGGTCAGGGGCTGGGAGTGGTGGGTCATGTGGTGGGCGTGGTGGGTCAGGTGGTGGGCGTGGTGGGTGAAGGGGTGGGCGTGCATGGGGCAGGTGAGTGATGCAGAAGAGAATGTGAAGCGTCCACCTCAGCTCACCTCACACCGCCACGCAGCACAGATCAATAACCTGCACAGAACACGTGGCCGGCGGCTCCCAGTGCACCCCCCGTCACTCCTGCCTCCTGCACCTCACCCCGCCTCGTCCCAGGTCCCTCCATACACTCCCTCCAGGTCCCAGGTCCCTCCACGCCGTCCCTCCAGGTCCCAGGTCTCTCCATCCTCGCCCCGCCACGTCGTAGGTCCCTCCACACCCACTCGTGTAGGTCCTATGACCCGTCCATGCCACCGCTCCAGGTCCCTCCGTACCACCCCTCTGCCCACCCAGGTCCGAGATCCCTCCACACCCACCCTTCCAGGTCTCAGGTTCATTCTCACAACCTTTCCAGGTCCAGGTTAAGCTTCCTTCCAGGTGTCTCCATGCCACCCCTCCACCCTCTCAGGTCTCAAGTCTGTCCAAACGTACCCTTCCCAGGTTCCCAAGCCGTACATACTCTACATACTCGTCCCTGATTGTCCATATGACTCCACTCTTGGGCTTTCCAAATTCTCATACCACACATACACGTCCCTGGGTTCCCATGCCCCTCAACACTTACCCCCACTTGAGTTCTCTTGCCAGTCCCACTGGTGCCTAAGTTCCCATTTCCCTTCCTCACTTGGACCTCCCAAGTTCCCATGCCGTACATACATGCCTCTAAGTTCCCATGTCCCTCTATACTCGCTCATACACAACGGGAGCTCATGCCTCGCCCCCCACGTTCCTCGACATACAGGCGCCCCAGTTACCACGCCCGCTTAGATGTGCGTCTTGGGTTCCCTCAGCGCCCTCGACCAGTTCCCGGAAAAAGAAGAAAAAAAATTCCTTTACCAATTTGTATGTCTTGCCTGCTGCACCTCCCATCCCAGATTCCTCCCCGTTACCCACTTCCCTCCCCATACACCCTTCCAGTTTGTTTCGTGTCCTTTGTGATGAGTTTTGGTCGACAGTTATATGTACCCAGCGTTTGGCTCGTTGGTAAGTTTGATAGGCGCATTGGCTGTAGATGATCCGGTTGTTGAGGTGACAACGTTATATACCAAGGCAAAGAACCATACTGGACCCAGGAAGAAGTCTGGACTGGGCTCGTATCCTCGAGAGTTTGAAACTGATTCATATCACCCACTCCGCGAAACAGGAAGTTAAGCAGTCCCCCAAAAAGAAAAAAAAAATTACCCACTCAATACAACTTTTATCACACTTGTTCGAAAGTCTTGAGATATTAATCACCCGATTCTGTCGAACCAAATTATGTACATAAATGAGGACTACATGATTTTAGGGGCGGGGAGATCTTGCCTCTTTCATTAACTTGGACAGAGATGAGATTATAGCGTCGCTGCAGAGGAGAGAAAACCCTGGTGTGATAAGTACACAATTTTGTTTAGCCTTTTAAGAAATTGTGAGCATGGTTTCATAGACACACACAATACGGAAGATTGGAGTGACCTTAGAATAAGAGAGATGGATCAACATTTTATGACAAACATATCACTGCAGGTTGTGGTGAAACAAAGCTGTTTACAGTGTTTCTTACACCGTAAAAAGCTCAGTTCCCGAGAACCCGTGCTTGCAACCCTCGTGTTTCTCATTCTCGCACCTGTGGTGGTGTGATTAGCGTTGCTGACTACCGATCCAATGGCCCCCAGTTCGATCCCCGGCGCGGACTGCCGGCGCACAGCTCACCCACCCAGCTGCTCATCCTCTTTCAGGCTCCAGTGCTACGAACAGAATATTGCTGTTCGCCGACATCACGTTTGTAATAAATGCGGGCGAGATTTCGGAGTTAGAAAGTGAGCAAAGACTTCTCACGGCCAGCAACGACGTGTTAAAGGACCTGAACAACTAGGAACGGCTGAGATCTCTGAGGCTGGAACCTCTAGAGCGCAGACGGGAGACTGTAGCGTGAATCACACTCTGGAAGATCGTGGAAGGCATGGCTCCCAACCTACACCCCCCCAAAAAAATTCCCTGTTGACTCGACGTGCATGGAATATTAACAGAGACATTACCATTAAAGGTAATGTAAGGACGAGAGAATGCACCTTGAATACCCGGGGCCCGAGACGATTCAACACACCGCCTGCAGCCGTCGGAAACTCTGTGGGGTGTATTTAAGAAGGCTCTCGATGAGTGTTTACGGAGTGTGCCAAGGCCAGCCAGTCTGTGGTTGTTACGTGGGCCTGCAGCCCCGGCTTCCAGCCGCCTGTTCGACCATCAACCCAGCTTAGCGGCATGGATTCAGCCCAAGCTGTTGGGAGTATAAGACACCTCCATTCCCCATTCCCCGTAGTCAACCCCAGGTAAACTCTAATATCTCTGGTCAGGATAGCCTGGCAACTTGCTAACGTTGTTATATTCCCCTGGAAATTCAGGAGAGAGGTCTTCCTTGCGTTGCTGGATGAATAGCGAGATCTTGGGCTGGTTAATGTGGCAAACAGTGACGTGTTGTGTAGCCTTTAACAACGTTTAATGTTGCTAGCAGCACTGCGCTGATGGCTCCCTCACTGTGTACCAGCTACATGGAAATAAACTTTTCCTGGGAGTGTGCGGGTTTCCCCATGTGGAACTGCCGTGGCTGGGAGCCATGGCCAGGTATTATGAGGCGCGTCCGCTCCAGGAAATGTAAACGGAAACCACGCCCTTCCTCCCAGCGTCTACCACTCCCCCTGACTGGATTATAAGCACCACTTAACCTGATTGGGGACAGCCACTCAACCCCAATCCCTGGTGATGCGGACGTGGCCTGGCCCTGGTAGTGCTTTGGTTGCCGAGGTAGACTCGAGGCCGTAGCACATTGTGTAAGGCTACGTAGTGTCATGGTGGCTCACGCTCCGCCACCACCGCCACCACAAGCAACCTCCCGCCCCTCTTTCCATCCCATCCACGACCATCCCTATACCACATCCATACCACCGCCCCTTCTCCGTGTAGACCATCTGCAGGATGATCCAGCGCCTCCTTCATCAAGAGTCACCGTTCCATAGAGGGCCGTGCTTGCCTCCCCTGCTCGCCTCGCCTCACTGCGTTCCCCCGTCTGATAACGATTGTGATGCGAATAAAAATATTCGCATTTTCCATCCATGCGCTTCATTTGTTTACGGCCGAATCATCCTCCTCCATCGCCAACGCCTTGGGTGTGTGTGAGAGTAGACGCAACGCAAGTCTTCCAGGGGACGACTGGAAGCAGCTTGATCCTGTGCGGAGGAAAACGACAACTCCTGCGATGTCGTAAGAACGACATCAAGTAAAGAGAGACCGGGTACACGGTGCAGGTGTGGGTCTCTCTCGCCACGACAAGGAAGGGATGTGTCAAAAGATTCTGGCGAGATCCTTGGCGGAAGAACTCACTCCCCTCGTCGGAGGGCGTCATAAAGAGACTGCCGCGTCGGCAGAGATGATGGGCAGGATATTGAGAACGTTCAAATGCAGAGAGAAGTAAAGCCAGCGAGTCACTTTACTCCCGCGCTTGGGATATTGGTGCATGCATACTCGCGTCACCGTGTGTTCCAGCGAAATGGAAGAGCCTGGAAATATTTTTGAGATCATCGACTGCACATAAAGCGACTCTCTTAAATACGTTGCATTTTTTGGGTTACGTGAGAAGCAAATGTATTTGTAGAACCGATGGCAAAAATATCAATGAGCTGGCGTGACGTACTTTGCTCTGTTATGTACCCCGAAGATAAAGTAATTATACGATGCGTTCGGTAAAGCAACGGCGGCATATTCAATGATGGCAGGATGGATTTTGAGAAGCGGCGTCGCGAGAGAAGCCAGATCATTGGTGAACTCGTACTCTCCACAGTAGATTATTCGAATTTGCGTGGCATACGGTTGTAGGTAAGGTATCGTAGTTCAAGACGGGAGAAAATGTGGAGTTAGGAAGTGAACAGATACTTACAGTCTTCGCTGCATCTCTTTGAATATAAGGTCGTTTGCTGTCGGGTATTTGTGTGCATCCGCTTTGCCCCTGTCGCACTGAGGTAAAACTCGTGCTAGTGAAAAGAATTATAATAATGATGATAATGATGATGATGATAATGAAAATAATGTTGATAATAATGATAATAGTAATAATTATTATTATTGATATTAATATATTTAGTTTTGGAATGACTGGATTATATTGTATTCTTCGTATCCGCTAACCCCTTTAAGTTTTGAAAGACCGGCAAAAAAAGAAGGAAGGAAGGAAGGAAGGAAATGCATGACAGTTCCATCGTCTCAGGGAGTCCTTTAACGAGCTCTCTTAGGACCCGTTCGTTGACGGCATCAGCAGTGTCCTCCCCGTTGGACGCCTGGACAGTCGTTGGAACCAGAGAACGCTGAAGCCCTTGTGTCGCCAGAATCCTTTTGTTGCACTTTAGCGTAACGAAGAGCATATAAAAGAAAGGACAGTCAAGAGGGTTTTTTTGGTACCTTTTCGCGCCTCCGTCTCGGCGACAAAGATGAAGCTTTCTGTGACAGAGGAAAAGTGTCTCGAGAGAGAGAGAGAGAGAGAGAGAGAGAGAGAGAGAGAGAGAGAGAGAGAGAGAGAGAGAGAGAGACCGATGCTCAGCTTACGTACCCTGGAGATGGAAGTGTTCTACCCAGCTTTTCAACGTTCGTCAGGTCTTAACAGTCCGATCTTGATGCATTATGCCAGTTTTAGAACGAACCCCCTCGTCCCTCTTCCCTGTCTCTCTCCCTCCGTGTGGTGAATTCTACCTGTCGACAGACATATGGTGATCTTGGCCTGATGGAAGGCCCGGGCCATGGATGCGATGCCAACCTGCCAGCCAGCCAGCCGACCCTGTCTCCTGTGATGGCTCCCCTCGTCTTCCACGGCGGAAGCGTCGGTCAACATCTTGCCGCCCACGAAAGGAGCGAGACGACGTTTGAGCAATATTTCTCTAGATACTTATATTCCTTTCGTTGATGTGGTTTGGGGATACTTACATAATCTCCGACAGTCTTCAAGGACTATGCGTGGAAGAAGGTACGTTTTGGAATGAGGGGATGTCTGGAGGACTTATCCTGCATGCTGGAAGGACTTTCTAAAGGAACTCGAAAACAAAGAACTGCTAATTGCGATCCCTTGTTTCTTCCCCAGTTGGTTAGAAAGGACGGACGATGCCGCAGCCGTCGTCACGAAAGTTGAGAGACGAAGTCGTCATGTCATGTCGAGAGGGACGTGTAGCCGGTGATTTTGGCTCGACACCTTACGTGCCGGGAAGAGGCAGTCAACACGAGGATCAATATGCACTTAGGTCAACACATAGAACGGGATTCCGGCGTTATGAATCGAAAAGGTAGATACAAAATACCTCGGGTTACGGCCAGCAGTCGATCCTCATCTGTCGATCAGAATTGCCACCGGCACGTGTTTGCTGTATGCTCACCTGCACAACATTGCATTCAAGCATTGATCCTGAGGGATGTGCAACATTTACCGGACCCTACGTCTTCAGCGGACAGGGGACAGTTTCTGATTTTGTTGGGGCAAAGAAGAGAAGTCATGGAATTCCTCCCAAGAAGTAATGTCTTATTTCTGTTTCCATTTTTCTGCCTTCATCGTCGGTTGAAGTCTGTCCTGTGCAAGCAGGCTAGCTTGTCTTCCTTCACCCACCTGGCAGCCAACGCATGATCGTATGGTTGTTGACGAACAATGTGAGGAGCATGTCAAAACAAGGAGGAAGCCTCTGGAAAGTCGGCCTCCTAGGATTGATCTCCTTGGCCAGCATACCCTTGAGGGAACCACATCAATGCGCACATTTTTTTTTTTTGAGGGGGTGGGTGGAGGGTGGCCACTCCCAACAAGCAGAACCAGTCCTGACACCTCCCGATAAATGGGGGGATGGTTGGGTAAAAATCGATGGACTGTGGCAGCGAGAACGGTCCGGGCTGGACAACATATGGACCAAGTGCGGTGTTGGGGACCTGGTGGAGTTGTAGGCGCTCTCCCTCTCTCCCTCTCATGACTGTATTCTCCCAGCGCCTCTTTTAGGAAGCTTGGCCACGTTGCACGTTGCTTTGTGGTTGCCAAGGCTGGAGATACCAGGCTCCAGTGCGTGGCATTGTTCTAGGTAACGTGGTTCCATTCTTCCGGACTCATTGGATAAAGGTTCATCATCGACAGTTGGTCGTGCTGTTGTGTGTGTCTGTAGCGGTCGTCAGGTACCGGTTTTGGTTCTGTGAACTTGTACGGGTTTTCCACACGAATCTCGTCGACCAAGTTCCTACATTATTTTTCTTACAAGTTTGAAGATCGACTGATGAATAAGAGTTTTTAATTTCCTAGTTATGAAAGCAGCCGGGCAAGGGGTTCAGGCGGCCGTACTTCCAAACAAGAAGTTGGCTGGGTGGGCTTCGCTCCTTGATGATGTGAAGTTGAACCAAGATGATACAGAAGACGGAATTCTGCAGTTTGTTTATAGTGATTTTTGTTGTTCCATTTGTGTGTGTAGTGCCTGGGTGTATGTGAGGACCTGATTTATCTCTAAACATAGAGTCGTGTTTGCTCGCGCTTAGGTAAATAGTGCTTTTGTTTATATCCACAATGTTGATTGTTTTGGGTCACGATTTTTTTTCCTTTTCAACTGTTTGTTTACTTAGGTGTGTCGTTGGACGGGAAGCGTACCTGAGTTTGGCCGGGATGTTGCAGTAGTTGACTGGGCGTTGATTGAATGGTTTCCCTGGCTGGTCGTGAGTTTAGTGGTTGGTTTTGATTGAATGGTTGCACCGGTTACCGCGAGTTTGTTCTACGGACGACTGGCCTACCTTGTGGCTGGGTGTCCGGTGCCAGACGCATGGATGGTTGGTCGTCTAGACTGGGCGGTGGGTGGGTGGGTGGTGGACTGGGTGGCTCAATGGTTGGCTGGTCAGATGGGCGGCTGGCTGGCCCAGATAACTCGCATTCCGCCAACTTGTCAATCCTGCTGCTCACTCCTCCCGTCCCTCGCTTTTAACGCTTTTATTTTCTCCTGTACACTGGCGACATTATATATATACATTGCACTGCACTTACATTTAACCGTTTTGTGCTGGTGTAGAACAACTTGGGACACAAGACACTTTAAACTTAAGTATTCTTCGACATATAAATGCAGTGGGAACGCTAGGCACTTACACTTGAAGTGTGTTCTATAACCTGTCGTCCTTGCACAAGTATTCTCTGTCTCAGCTTTTATAATGTCGTTTGTATTTACAAAAGATCTAGAAGTATATTGTCGTTATTTCTTTCCTTTGGGCTGTGCCTGTCAGAGGTGGTGTTCTCTGGTCTGTATTCTCCTGTAGAGCAAGTCGTACGGCGAACCTGAAGTCTGTGAAAAGTTAAAGAAGTTGGCGGTGGTGGAGGAGGAAGAGGGACCCGCCAGTGTCCTTTGCTCCTTTGAAGTGGAATAGTCGAGGTGACTATTTTTTTGGCGCTTGGTATGTGAGGCAGAGGGACTCAGGCATTCTGAATCTGTCGGGGGATGGAACCCCCGTTCTCCGGGGTCTGAGAACATGTCAGGGTGACGGAAGAAAGGTTTTTGAGGTGATTTTTTTTTTTTTTTTTTTTTTTTTTTTTTTGGTATAGGCGTCTCTGGATTCGGTTTTGGTCAACACCCCCATCCATCGCCTCATCGGTGCGAAGATTGGTTGGAATGCGTGTGTGCACAGTCTCCATGTGTTGCTTTACATTGATTTCTGTAGCCTCTTCAGGACGACGTTGCCATCCTTGGGGTCTATGATCTTCAAACTCCCTCCGGCGAGAGAGAGAGAGAGAGAGAGAGAGAGAGCAGAACCCTTCGTGCATAAGGAGAGTAAAATGTTCGGAGGGGGGGAGGGGAAAACTCGGCTGGAGTTATGTTTTTATTACCCGAGGACCAAGAAAGTTGTTGCCTCTTGGAGCGTCTTCGGAACTGTGAACTGCTAAAAAGAGCCCCCGGAGCAAAGTTGCAGAAGCACTGACTGTTTTACGTCAGGAGGCCGGACGGGAGGGGGGGTGGGTTGGGTAGCCGGTACCCTGATGTCTGGAACGAGTTACGAGACGTGAAGAATTTGCGAGACGGCCCGCAGTATTAGAGTAGTTGAGATGAAAAGCAGACCGACGCGACACAATGTGGTGACAGAGGATAAATTTATGGAGCAATGAAGATGAAGTCGCATGTAAAGGGGGCGAATCACCCGTAATTGGATCCGTTCCGTCTTACGTTTGGTAGTAGGGAATGAAGCCAGACGGAGAAGGGTGTACCACACGCTGATGGAACGGTACAGCATCCAGAGCGAAGGAGGTACGTCCAGTAGGTATCGTACCGTTTGGTCCAAGGGTCGCACCGTCGTGCTTGAGAAGTTGCATCATGTCGTATGAAATGTGTCGTGTTTCACCAAATCTCATGAGTGGAAGTCTACGGCCAGGTCCCGGTAGCCACAGCCGTGCTGATGTGGTATTGTAAACCTTGAATGTGGTAGAACAGCTTCTCAAGTAGTGCTCGGTGTACGCTTGGGTTTTTGCAAGGTGTTAAGGGCGGGTCACTGGCTGACATCAGGAGCTGCGCGCCACGGGTTGAAGTCTAGGGACACGACGAGCCGTGTTTCACTAACTCCCATCACTGTATTTAGAAAGCAGACCTTGTCCGCCACGGCTTCCATTTCACTCGTATGTTATTATTCATGCTGGTGAAGTTTCCCCCTGGGTATATTATGTATAATACTGCAGTTTCCGCCGGATGTATTATGTATAATGCTGCAGTTTAGTGCTGTACTTCCCCGCTAGATGTGTATACCGTTGCAGTTTCTGATGTTTACCCAGTCGATATATTGTAGACCGCAGGAATTCCCAATGCAATCCCCACCAGATGCATTAGGCAGGAACGAGGCAACACCAGGGATTGCAGGGTATGATACACGAGGTTTGGCAGAAAGGTTGCGTTTGGTGGCGTGGGCTGCAGTTACGTCGGGCAATACCCGAGATACAAAAAGCCCCGTATGTTGTCAGCGAAGACGTTAAACTGTCATTTAAGCTGAGACCTCTAGTGTTTTGTGTGGGAGTATAACATTAGAGACAAACCTTCTGGTATGGACATATTTTTGGTCCTGCCCGGAAAATGATCAAAAATTCTTCCGGCTCCAGTGCAGTAAATCCCCGAAGAACAGTGACTTGACCCAGGGAAATGAAAACTTGATCTCCTAAAGTCCAGTAACTCGACTAATGTTATTATATGTCCCGCTGGTAGAGGGAGGACCGAAGTTCGCATCGCAGAATGGTTTATTTTTCTAAGTAGGGAAGTTGTGTGTTATTCAGATGACATTCTTCAGTATCCTGTACCTTGTATGTTCAGCATGTGTGTCCTCCCTTTCTGTTTCACAATCAGCTTTGGACACAAGACTTGCCCCAAGGAAATAAGAAACACCGCGAAGGAGTGAGTGGAGGAAATCGAGAAAATCCGCGACAAGTGACTGGAAAGCGTACCTGGTCATCCAGGCGGCTGTGGGTACCTTGGCCTGCAGACTGCGGCCTCGGACAGTCCGAGTGATCAGAGGAGCAACAGCGCTGCAGCTTGGTCCTACACTGAACTCTCAGGGTACAGACGAGCTTCCAGAATCAACGTAGGATGTGCCTGTGGTGTAAAGATTTCGTCTGTGTATCACAGAGTACCCATTCTTCACGGCTGGGGTAGTGTGTGTCGACCTTACTGTATGAACGCCACCTGTTAGGCCACTCGGGCTGTATATTGTATTACCAGTTGTAGTACATCCAGGTGGTTGTGAGGGGTGCTGGAGGGGAGGGAGGGGCGGTCCTGCATGACCCAGGTGGCAGGGTGGGATCTAGTGCTGGCGCTGTATGAAATATTCCGGGGACGCGTTACGCCGTACAGGTGGCGCTGACGGCACGGAGGGATACGCCCTTTAAAGGGGACCAAGTATGACATGTTTCTTGAGTGGCAGGTGGCGCTACGGTGATACGGGGGGGGGGGGGGACCTCCCTCCCACTGCTTCAGACGCATTGGTAGTTCCCATGTGATCCGCTTGGAGAGGGGACGTCATCATGTTGGGTAACTGTATGTAGGAGAATATCGTAAGGAACATTGGTGGGTGACATTCGTATTTTAGGTCCATTATCGTCTTTGGAAACTCATGTGCTTCTTCTTACTGATAGACACACGTTGTGTAAATGACACTAGGTACTAGGTATTCTTGCAGTGATCTGCATCACACCGTGATGGCAGCTTAAGTCTCCGTCGTTAGCCATAGGTACTGCACCGGCGTGGGGTGCAGGGCCTCAGAAGTGTGTAGGGCATGGGAAGAAACATTGCGGCGCGAGCGAGGTAAAGTTTTGACCCTCGGGGGAGAAGAGTAGATCCATAGCCCGCCACAGGGGACGGAGGCCACGCCTTGTAGGTCCGTGTGCTCTGAGGGAGGGGCTGCTACGCACAGGTGAGAAGCCAGGCCACGGCCGGCCTTAGAAATCGAAGGACCGTCCCTTCAGCAGGAAGGGACGGACCTCAGGACTCCGGGGGGAGATATGACTTTCAGGTGTGACTGCTTGACCTTGAGGCCAGGTCACCCTACATAAGGGCCTTACCGTCGTACCATCGTACTCAAGGGTCGTGCCGTCGTGCTGTGCAGGCTGAGCGGTGGAGGCCAGGATCTAGTGCGACAGAGAGGAGCTTGGACGCATATACGTAGGACATGCAACTTCGAGACCAAACATACACAGGTTACCCCGGTGTCAGATCCACGTAGCCACTTGGCTCGGTGCACAGCGACGCTTGACGTAACGCGGCGCCTCGTACGAAGTAGTTAGAGGTGCGTAGTTGCGCGCAGCGGAGCGTACGACGTCGTTAGGAGGGCGCCGTTGCGTGAGGCGGGGCACGGAATGAGCCGTAGCCGCGCGAAAGGGTCTTTTACGGGGCTGGGCACTCGCTTCAACTGTGGATGTTGGGGGGGACACTTGTTTGGGACACACGTGTGGGATAGTGATGCATGGTTGGGATAGTGACGAGACGATAATGACGCGTTGCTTTGGGATAGTGACAGATGGGTGGGGGATAGTGATTCTTAGGCATGGGACAGTCCCATGGTGCAAGGGACATTGTTTACCCACATGCTCTAAAGATAACTTTTATTTATTTTTGTCTCTGTTCCCCGCTGGTTAAGGAAGCTATATTTGTCTCGGGTGAGGACAGGCGGGTCGTCGCAGGGCTTTGGGGCAGGTCGGATGGCTGCCATGCTTTCTTATTGAAGGGGTTAAAAGGGAACCGTCGGGTAAATCAGGACGTGTTTGTTGCCGCGTCTATTGTTTACCATGCTTGCTGTGTTTTCCCCTCGCTCTGCGCACCTCGTTTATCACTGTGACATACGTAGTTCACCGCGACTCATGTGTTCACCACCGTACCCCTTGTACATCACCGAGAGTTATCTTTACCAGTGTACCGCACGTACCTCATGTGAACCACTGTACCGTACGCTCCTTGCTGTACTTTCACGTGGACGGCGTTACCTCATTATCGGCACTAGAGCTGTGTGGCAGTGCCCCTCAGCTGCCTCTGGGGTAGAGGGTGCCACAAGCGTGCTGGTGCAGCTCAGGTGTGTGTGTGTGTGCAGTCCTACTCGGGGAGAGGGCGAGGTCTGTGACCCAGCGTAAAGAGGGTCAGGGGTCGAGAGTGGGCTGACAACCTCCTCAGATACCTTTTTGTTTTTTAATGGATTCTTTACGACCGCCACTCCAGCAGGTGAGGAGGTGCAAGTGCGTGGCGACAGACTTTCCGACGACGGCGTCTTGAACGCTCTGCCCTTGTCCAGGTATCAAAACTTGCTGTTTATATAAAAAAGAAGATCTTCAGATGTGGGTGGAC